>JAVTVY010045245.1:0-214993 GCA_036873755.1 Hanleya hanleyi | reverse complement strand
AAACCTTTATACATGTTAACCAGATGCCAAAACGCTAACAATCTTTCTTCAGGTCCCTAATAGGGGGTTTCCCCAATATAAATCTGGTAGAGTGTATTACTCTTCCCACTAGCGTATGACTGACTGTTTAGCTTCGCATGTAGATTGCTGGATAGTGGAAATTTGTTTCTGATTATGCTTCAACATGAAGGAGTCTTTTTTAAAGTGATTCATAAGCTGATATAAATATGCATCAAATTATCCTACTATTTGAAGAACAGACCATTATGCTGATCTCAATAATTATTTTGGCAACAGTAAGTAGGAAATTTACCAGTTAACACTAGTGAGATATAATCCTCCATGTTGAAGCACAAGCAGAAATGGAATTATACTACCCAGAAATTTATGTCTGAAAGTACACAGCATGTTATGTATCGGTACGAAGAGTCAATCTGTTGTTCCAGATTTATATTGGAAATCCTAGATTATATTGATCCAAATGTAGCAGAATTATGCCACCAAGGCAGAACTAACTTGGAAATGACGAGAGAAAAACCAACATATGCGTGAATACTTGTGGTTGCAAAAGTGTGTGTGTTTTGATCGCGATTGAAGAAAAACAGTCTCGTGACTACTAATATAATAGCCACATGACATCTTGTCAGTCTCTTTCATACAAGAGGTGAAGTAACACAAACTAAAATTGATTTACAATTAGAATGGGACAGAAGTATTCAAGGGGCACTTATGCCATATATGCTGGTCAGTAACACAGTTGCTGTGTTCTAAACAGCCAACATTCAACAACCCCTTTAATGTATCCTATGACTATGTAAATTTTCCCTGAACATATACAAATATTCCGCTTTTGTGTGAGCATTAACCAAATAATGACAATTGTTATAAATTTCCGTTCCATGAAACTTGCTTGAAGAATTAGGCATTAACCAATTTCAGATTTGATGGATGTATCCGGAAGGGATGGTGGAGTAATTTGAAAAATTTGCAGAAGACCAAACATTTTGATAACCCTGGATAATACCTAGCTTTTGACTTAAGTTGCTCAAATCTGAAAGTTTTATAAGTCATTGACCCAGGGAATATTTCAGATATGTGAACAATGTCTGAAATCTTGTCTGATGAAATTCCTCCAAGTTTACTAGAAACCTAATTGTTAACAAACAGATAACCATGGAAACATAATCCCCTCATCACCAGGAGCAAGATATGTTTGACAGAACGCTTTTCAAAATGCTTTGTGTTAAAGTAATTATCAATAAAAGTGTGAATTTCCATTTATATACATGGTATACTCATAGGAGGAGGTGAGGATATTATTTAAGCCAAAAAAAATGTAGTAATTTTAATGTAGTAATTGTACTTATTTTCATGTAGCTTTCTACCCCACCCAACCTAATTTGTACAGCTCATTTCTATGTGACTGCAGACCTGTGCTGGCATGGAATTTGTCAGTCTTTGGTTGAATTAAGAGGTTCCAACAGATTTTGAAAAATGAAAAAAAAAAAAAAAAATTGGGGGTTTTGTCAAAACTGCCCTATCCTAAATGTAAAGTCATGTAAATGTATTTGAGACATCAGACATATTCCTTTCTGCTGATTTCCATGCCTGCATTTGACAAACATAATTAACACATGAGACGAGACAGCTAATGGATGACAGAATTGTTGACATGATTTCATTTTGGTGTAATAGTTTCCTCAGAATTGTCCTTCCCTACTCACTGTGTATGATTTCGTGTACAGAAAAGTCTGTCAGTGCGAAGCAGAGCACAACAGCACTACCTTGTAACGAATAACACTGCATGTAGATGTAGCAAAATTTTACGAAGTCTAGGTCTATTTAAACTGCCCCTCCCCCTCCCATCAATATTAGCCATGCCAGGTACTTACAATTACATAGCTTGAGTTTCCCTAGATTTCCTGAACTGTGACAGACGATATTTGATAGATATAACATTGATAGTTAGAGCTAGACATGTTAGAGACATTTCACCTCAATGGTGCAGTTTTCTGCAAGGCCACTGTGGTATCACTGTACCAACCACGGTCAATCACTAATGCCCCTCAGAGTGGCATGCTCAGCCTCGCATCAATCAGTACCTGAATAAAATGGTGAAACATGTCAAACTTGTGCTGATGAAGGTGAGAAATTATCCAGGTATTGATTAATGTGAGACTGGTGCCACTACTGTGAAAGCAAATCATTGTTTTAGAAACAATTGACCTGAGGATGGTACAGTCATACCAGTCCACATGGTCTCTCAGAAAATGACATATTGAAGCAAGAGGTCACTAACCCTATCAATGCCATATCAAAACTGTCTGGACATAATAGTGGAGATGTTCTAGTGGAAACTGAGGCTAACACTTACGGTGTATCCTTGGACTTACAGTTTCTAGTTCAAGACTGATTCCCCCGTTATATGTCTTATACAATGTTAATAACTTGATAACTTATCAATGGTTCCCCAATTTATACGTCGCTGTAAGATCTGTCTTACTTGCATTAATGTGTGCGTTCACTAATCATGACATCCATTCCATTTCTTCGGAAGAGGCCGTTGAAGACACAGGCTTTTTCATTGACTTGGCCGAATATATTCCCCAATGTGGTCGAATATCTCTTTGAAGTCGCCACTGTGCAAGCAGACTTGTGTCGGATTGTTCCATAACACGGGTAGATCAGATTTATTGACTGCTATCTGAACTTCAACAGTTGAGAAACTAGAGGTTATCCTCTCTCCCCTCCCCCCGCCCCCCCGACAACAATTGGATTAGTCCAAGTGCATGAACATAGCAAGCGCTGGTCATAAAGCTATTAAATATGCCCAAGATTGAACACTAAATGTGAAATTTGATTGATGGATTGAAGTTCAAATGTAAGATCCTAATTTGATAAGTACAATTGGACAGTCCGGAGATTAAAAGAGGTCAGTCCGGAGATCTTTATCTACAAAAGGTGCAAAACGATATCATTCCTCATGTGACACCACGCTCGGCTGGGATTAGGCAACTAGTGTATTGGGAATCATTGATAGGATATTAATGTATTAGGATTGATGTCGTATATAGAGTAAGCGCAATCTCATACTACCTTATGTGTAATTATTAAAGCATCATAGATATTCCTATGAGAAAAGTTCAACAGATGCGACCGATTTATCAACTCGCAACGACAGCTGCAAGCCTAAACCTGCTCCCCCTGATCAGACAGATAGGAGTATGTTGATTGAGTTAGAGTGGTATGTAAAGGAAGATTATTGATGTCCTCGCTGCTGTTTGAGGGAGATAACCCTGGCAAGTGGATTGTTGTGAGGCACCTTTTATGCCAGCGATGAGAGAGACATGATCAGATAGACATGAGATTATAACAGATATTTGTATTATGTATCTGGTTCTCAGATTTTTCTCTCAATTTGGTATAATTTTTCTGAAAAGCCAATACATTAAGGTTAATTCTCATTTTAATATTTTATATTGGTTGAGTAGTGATAAAAATATCGGGAAATCTGCTTCGCTTTGTTTAAGTTGAAGTATTTTGTCTTCTAGAAGCTTTTGAAGAGTTAGTACACCGAGCCCAGCTGAATTCTCATTTGCAAACTGTCATCGCTTATCTTTCCTTGATTATGACATCACGTCAGACCAGCCTCTTGAAGACTGAACGTTACAAGTATTGACGTCCAGCGAGGTGATCACAAACCAGCGGCAAACAAGGGCAGATAAGCGATACAAATTTTATTTCTGAAATTGGCCGGGCTTGAGATACCAACTTTGGAGCACTTTTCTAAAGCTACTAGGAGACCAAATACTTCAAATAAAGTCAAACGAAGCAGACAGGCGAATAGTTCCATCAGTAATAACTAGCTCATGAAGAACACAAAAAAGAAAATATGAAAACCTTTGAATTTCACCTTTAAGGCCACACTCATTTTTGAAGAGCCACATTCATGTTTGTTTGCTGTGCAAATTGACATTATTTAACTTTATAAAGTTATCAGGTACTCTGCTGATGGCATGTTGATGTAACATTTGTCATGTTTTAGTGCAATCCAATTGATTGAGTGTATCCGTGCCATGTTTGCATCAAGTTAACTTTCTTGTCATGTGGGCAGTTTTTTGTGGCATTTCCTAACATTTTGTGGTCAAATGAGCACCACAATGTTCAACTTCTCAGAGTTATTTCAATAAGTAGTTGATAATTTAGCTAGATTATAATTTTTCAAACTTCTGTACGTTGGTTCCCTGATTGTCAAAGTATAAAATTCAATGGAATATCAATGAGATGTTTCTTTGTTAAGCAATCCAATAAAAGGTTGCGACACAATACCCGCCAGACCAGGTTGTCATTCTCTTTCAGTAGCAAGGACGTTAATCATGAGCATGTATAGCCAACTGCACTACAGACTTGCATTCAGGTTTCTTGTGTGGCTGAATCTAATTTTCCTGACGTTTTCTTGTGTGGCTGACTCTAAATTTCCTGCCTTCAGAGTGTTTTTGCTTGTCTAGCTAGTTTGAGCTCTTTGCTTCAGTTCGTGATGACAATAATGATACTCAGTCTCACATCGCCAGCTCTCCATTCATGCCGAGTAACTTTTCTCAGGTTTCATCATCTGAAATATAGTATATTGCATGAACTGAGTAATATACGCTTACTGTACTACTAAATTACTCACATTTAAATAAGTTGATACATTTACTGTATTGGTAGGTAAATGAATACATTTATTGAAGTTTAGATTCATGGCTTAGATTTCATGTTTGTAGGTTTTCACCATTACCGTGGTACATGTAACAATGCCAATCATGGGACACAGTTCTCCCATAACCAACAGTATTTTGATTGGCTGAATATATGTAGTCTTACTGTTGTGAGATTCAGGTTTATTTCTACGTCTGTAAATAGACAACACAAATACCTGTTCTGTGCTCACAAGTCGCAATCATAAATGATCATTCTGCAAAAAAACGATCATGCTTTTTTGGATTACTGTCGAATTTGGTTCCATGATGGGGCAGAATTAGGTCATGTTTTTTTAACTATGACAGGGGGCGAATGAATGGTGGCAATTTTGTTTTTCACTGTGGAGTCAAATATCCACTTAGCATGCTTAGTGCAGATATTTTCACAGCTGACTTTTTGGAATACGGAAAGTAAATTTGACCATGAATCTGAATGACTTGAATGTTGAGCACAGAAGATGAGAAATAATCATTTAAAAAACAATTCTCATTTGGTATGTTAAATAAGAGACGGCAACAATATGTGACGTGAAGGTTTGGAAAAACTGGATTACTGGAAGATTGAAATCTTCACTTACTGCAGTATCAGATACTGGAAATTTGTGCACGAAGATTTGCTGGACTATTCGGACACATTAAGAATGGCATTCATCATTTCGTCAATCGTTCTGGAGGAAAATATACAGATGAAAGAAATTTTAGAATCGTGCAGTTCTGGAACATTTGATGGCATTTATTATGAGAGTCACAGATGCCATAGGAAATGAACTGCTCATGAAAACAATTCAGCCACTGCACATTTCTGTTAAATTTTGAGATTGTGAAGAACAACTCTTGTTGCATAATCCAAAGATCTCTTTTGACAGCATTTGGTTTTCTGTGGATTGACGAAAGGAAGCGTTGCTCATAATGCTGTTATATTTCCACAGAGGAAAGCATCCTATGTCCTAACGCAGCCTTCTCGACCAGGTCGTAAAATTTCCAACCCAGGCCCAGGGATAAACGGGGATACAGACCATGTAGATTTAAATCACAGTGTTCCTGTCCAGCCTAACCCATGTCCGATCACTCGCGCTTATGTGAATACATCTAATGCAGATCTTACCACTTTCCCATGGTATGTAATACTGTGATCGTATGATAAGACAATGAGTTTGACATGTTAGAGTTGTCCAGGCAACGATATATCCAGGCAACGATATATCCAGGCAATGATATATCCAGTGTACATGTAACCTGTTTAAAGTCATGTCTCGGGTCATCCAAAATATTTTTGTTTGCTTTAATAAACCAAAAAAAAGTTTTAGTTAGGTAAGTTTTAATATCACTCCTTGGTATAGAATTTTGCAAAATTATGTTAAAACACATATAAGAACAAAAATATATGTACGGGTAGGGTTATGGGAAACACAAAACTTATTTTGAATGGCCTGAGTTCACTGATGAACTATACTGAATAGCTATATTATTATATTTGATGATCTTTAGTCATACATATTTACCCTAAAAAGTGAACTAGATTTGGAATGAGTAATGCGATAATAGGCTAGCAAGATGCCACTACATTTATTTCTTGCATATCGCTTAGTTAAATTAGCATTTTGTTTGTTTTCATCGTTTTTTGTTCTTTAGCATTTTAGCAAATTTCTACCCAACTGCAGGATCAATATTTTCCCTATGTCAGTGCATTTGAATTTATTTCATTTATTGAATCATCCTGTACCATTCATAATTATTTTTTATTTTTAGCATTAGTAGTGTTAAATTTAACAAAAATAACCAGACACCAAAAGCTAGCTTCACCCCTGGATGTACCCAGTAGATATTTTCATCATTTATCCTCTAAGCTATGTTATTAAAAGGATTTTTGGCAATGTTGCAATATAAGATCATCAACTTTATCATAAGTCATCAGAGCCCTCCAGCTTAGGGCAGCATGGTTTACCATACCATGTTTGTCTGGCACATGAGGTAGATTAAAGTACCAAACAAATTAAGCTCTCTGATGATCCATTGGAATTACCAATGTCTGTAGATCCATTGTGATCACCAGTGTCTGTAAAGCCTAATTTTCAAAATTCGAAATTCAATTTTTTTTGTAGTTTTGATTAGGTTTTTGTTAGGGCTAGGGTATGTTTGTTTGGGTCATCGTCGCCGTGTGACCAGTAAGGTTAGGTGCGACGTTAAACTTCAAACAACCAACCAACCAATCATAAGTCATCAGACATTGTCATTACATTGTCCGTTCTGTTTATTATGGTAAATCCGCCAATAATTCAATCACCCTGTAGAATCACTCATTCTATTAAATTTGATCACCCTCTAAAATCATTAAAATAGCAAAGAATTAATGGATGATTTGCATGATTTGGGACCATTTTGTCAATTTCCTGTACCGGTACATGTACCACTAAAGTGATCATCCCCTGAATTTATGGTGGGAAATTTCACTTCCTGTGATTGAATATATTGAATTATTAGATGAATTACTGTATTGTAAACCTGGCAGCATTTATCTGTATGCTCTTCACTTCCTTCATATCTTTTGCTAAAACTTTTCTCTTTGTTTGATCCTGCCTTTCAAACTGCTGCAATATATCTAGGTTCGAATCAAAGATCTCCCAATATTTCTTGAATTTCTGTATTTTTGATTATATTTACTCCTGTCCATATTAACTACTTTCCCACATCATTGAAATTGTCATCTGTTTCCATGGTTCATTGAAAGAGGAAATCACATGGGGATGTACAGGTGTATGTCATAGGGAATCCTAGGGATGTACCGGTGTGTCCCACTGGGAATCATGGGGATGTACCACTCTATCTCACTGGGAATCATGAGGATGTACCAGTGTATCCCACTGGGAATCCTAGGGATGTACCAGTGTATCCCACTGGGAATCAAGGGGATGTACCAGTGTATCCCACTGGGAATCAAGGGGATGTACCAGTGTATCCCACTGGGAATCATGGGGATGTACCAGTGTATCCCACTGGGAATCATGAGGATGTACCAGTGTATCCCACTGGGAATCACGAGGATGTACCAGTGTATCCCACTGGGAATCCTAGGGATGTACCAGTGTATCCCACTGGGAATCAAGGGGATGTACCAGTGTATCCCACTGGGAATCAAGGGGATGTACCAGTGTATCCCACTGGGAATCATGAGGATGTACCAGTGTATCCCACTGGGAATCACGAGGATGTACCAGTGTATCCCACTGGGAATCCTAGGGATGTACCAGTGTGTCCCACTGGGAATCATGGGGATGTACCACTGTATCTCACTGGGAATCATGAGGATGTACCAGTGTATCCCACTGGGAATCATGGGGATGTACCAGTGTATCCCACTGGGAATCAAGGGGATGTACCAGTGTATCCCACTGGGAATCAAGGGGATGTACCAGTGTATCCCACTGGGAATCATGGGGATGTACCAGTGTATCCCACTGGGAATCATGAGGATGTACCAGTGTATCCCACTGGGAATCACGAGGATGTACCAGTGTATCCCACTGGGAATCCTAGGGATGTACCAGTGTATCCCACTGGGAATCAAGGGGATGTACCAGTGTATCCCACTGGGAATCAAGGGGATGTACCAGTGTATCCCACTGGGAATCAAGGGGATGTACCAGTGTATCCCACTGGGAATCATGAGGATGTACCAGTGTATCCCACTGGGAATCATGGGGATGTGCCAGTGTATCCCACTGGGAATCATGGGGATGTACCAGTGTATCCCACTGGGAATCATGAGGATGTACCAGTGTATCCCACTGGGAATCCTAGGGATGTACCAGTGTATCCCACTGGGAATCAAGGGGATGTACCAGTGTATCCCACTGGGAATCATGGGGATGTACCACTGTATCTCACTGGGAATCATGAGGATGTACCAGTGTATCCCACTGGGAATCATGGGGATGTGCCAGTGTATCCCACTGGGAATCAAGGGAATGTACCAGTGTATCCCTCTAGGAATCAAGGGGATGTACCAGTGTATCCCATTGGAAAACATGGGGATATACCAGTGTATCCCACTGAGAATCATGAGGCTGTACCGGTGTATCTCACTAGGAATCAAGGGGATGTACCAGTGTATCCCACTGGAAAACATGGGGATGTACCAGTGTATCCCACTAGGAATCATGAGGATGTTCCAGTGTATCCCACGGGAAAACATGGGGATGTGCCAATGTATCCCACTAGGAATCATGAGGATGTTCCAGTGTATCCCACGGGAAAACATGGGGATGTACCAGTGTATCCCACTGAGAATCATGAGGATGTACTGGTGTATCTCACTTGAAATCAAGGGGATGTACCAGTGTATCCCACTGGAAAACATGGGGATGTACCAGTGTATCCCACTAGGAATCAAGGGGATGTACCAGTGTATCCCACTGGGAATCATGGGGATGTGCCAGTGTATTCCACTAGGAATCATGGGGATGTGCCAGTGTATCCCACCAAGAACCATGGGGATGTACCAGTGTATCCCACTAGGAATCAAGGGGATGTGCCAGTGTATCCCACTAGGAATCATGGGGATGTGCCAGTGTATCCCACTGGGAATCATGGGAATGTACCAGTGTATCCCACTGGGAATCATGGGGATGTGCCAGTGTATCCCACCAAGAATCATGGGGATGTACCAGTGTATCTCACTAGGAATCAAGGGGATGTACCAGTGTATCTCACTAGGAATCAAGGGGATGTACTGGTGTATCCCACTGGAAAACATGGGGACGTACCAGTGTATCTTACTGGGAATCAAGGGGATGTACCAGTGTATCCCATGGGGAAACATGGGGATGTACCAGTGGTCTCCACTGGGATTGGATAATCACATTGGGATTAATTATTCTATTCCACCGAGAAGAGGCAGCTGTGTTACAACTCAGTTGTTTGAAATTTCCAATGTCACTGTCTGGGAAAACAGGGTTGAAAGTTGGATCCTATTGATGAGATGACAGGAGCGTGTAGTTCTGATGAAATTCCCAATATTTCTTGAGAACAATAGTGATGTGTCTTGTATGATGGCCAAGGTATTTCTATTTTACATGACAGGAATTAATCTGAGAAAGGTAATGGTATGTTAAAGCGGCATTTTGGCCTATTCATGGTGCGATTGTAATCAAAAAAATGAAATGTCCTAAAAATAAATGTTCTTTAATGTAATGGCAAGAGAAAATATATGTACACAATATGTGAAAGTTTCAGCTTGATAGCTTTATGATTTTTTGTAGTTAGAACATGAAATTGAAATCTGCAGCATGTGCTATTTCATGAAAAGGGACTAAATTGAGTCATTTAAACACACATTTAGACACGAAGGATGGCTTGGACTAAAAAGATTTTCCAGCAGTGGAGATATAATGCCACCACACATCACCAGGTTAAATGGCGTTTTGGTTCAAGGGGTTCTTCGTGTCTCAATGTGTGTTTAAATGACTCCATTTTTTACCTTTTTTTCACGCACATGCTGCGGATTTCAATTTCATGTCATAACTATAATCATAACACAATCGAGCTAGAACTTTTACATATTGTGTACATATATTTTCTCTTGTCGTTACATTAAAAAACAATTATTTTCAACCGCACCATGTATAGGCCAAAATGCCGCCTCATTGTAACCTTTTCCTTTTGGCATTGTAGGGGTATCTGGGACCAATTTCAGAATATCCAATACTTCAATTGAGATGAGGGTGTGAACACATTACTGAGGTGTTTCACTAGCTGTAACTCCTCCCTCTCCTTTCCTACATGCCCTGTGCAACTCAGATCCATTATATATTTTTTTTGAAACACAAGTTATATCCGGAAATATTGGGACTATCAAGTTGATTTGAACACAAATGATACAATAAGTTAGGCTTTAAAAAATCTATTGACTTGTATCTAAATTCTCATAAATTTGGCAATTTATCATATTTATTAGATATGCTGATCAACAATTAACCCCAAATTTTGGGGATAGAATCATACCGAATATTTAACATACCTCTTGTGCACTTCAATAAAACAGCAGTTTGGAAGAAGCATCTGTAATATTTTCCACATTCCAGAATGGCAAGATTTATGAAACTCAAAATGGCTTGTCTGTGCATTCACCTTAAGCATGTCAAACAACTCATATTGTTTTTTGTTTTTTTGTAAGTGTAGAAAAATGTATAAATTTGGATTCAATCCTGAAAGTGTACACATTATTGCTCTGTATCTCTTATTCTATAATTTAATATTCAGTTCTTACTTGTTCCAAATTCATACATTCTTACATGTGATATATTGTACCCCTATCATTTGTATCAGTTTTGTGTGGAAATTCTACTACTGATTAGCATACTTGAAAAGATAATTTTGTTCCCAAAGAGATGTTTGATCAGAAATTTTGTATGGATGTACATGTATATGTAGATAAAATAGCTAAGCCACACTAATTTTAGTTTTTGTTTCACAGGCAGATTTTTTTCCTTCAAGATTTAAGGTGATAATAAAAATAAATATAAAACTGGACATTTGAAGTTCGCCCCAGTGGATGAGTTTCCGATCATCTGGTCCAGTTTTGTCTTTATTTTTATCATCACTTCCAATCTTGGAAAAAAATAAAATCCGCCCCTGAAACAAAAATAAATTTTTGTGACCCCATCAAGGATTGAATTGATCTTTATTCAACTCCAATTTTCAGGTTTGTTGGTGAAATGAGCCGCGAGATGGCAACTCACAGGTTAAATGGTCATAGAAGTGGTACATTCCTCATAAGAGAGAGTGATAACATTCAACGGAAGGGAGAATACTCACTGAGTATCAAGTAAGTGGCATGTGATCAGGAGAAATATCATACCCAGGATTGGCATTTGGGTGTGTCTGTTCGTTAATTTGTTCAACTTTCAGTTTCCTGGCAATAAAATCAGACAAGACTTAACTGATTATTTCCAAATTAGTTGCATTTACACCATGTAAACCTTGCTACAAGCTACTTGCTACATCTTGGGGTTCAGTTTATAGATGGCGCCACCTGGAGGCCAACTTCAAATTTTTTTTCCAGACAATATAATCAGAAAGACTTACCGTGTCAAAATTTTCCACATTTCACAACATGTGGAATAAACTGAAATTACCTCGGCAATTGCAGAATGTCATGACTAATCGTTCAGCATGATTGTCGTCAACTGATCACTAGAGAGCTTGTCATAAGAGGCGACTAACTGGGGCACTCGTTGGGAGGAATAGGACCCTACCCGTGTGGTTTCTGGATGTGGAAAGGAATAGGAACCAAACGTTGTGATATGACTTAAATAGTGTTGAAAGCGACGCTAAATCATATTCGCTCACTCACCAAGTGACCACCCTAGTAATGTCAGTGGAATTATGCTGTAAGCACAAATTAACCATTTTCAGTCTACAGCCCTCATTTCACCACCTGGCTGTGCTTGTATTAAAGCAACAGTTGTAGAATGATAATCATCCAAATCTTGATGTCAAATTTTGAAGTGTTTGGAATGAGTATTCAGAATGTATAGCCAGTATTGAAGGTGGAAAGAGTCTGCATAAGTGATAGCAGTGTCCATAACTCAGCACCAAAGGATGATCACTTCCAGGGTAAAAATTGCATCATGGGACTTCTCGAAATATTGAAATTATTCTGTTACATATTGAATTTTTGTTGAATAAGAAAGTCGATTTCTTGTCCAATTTCTGCGATCTTCAAATTTGTTTATTTACAGTGTAATGATTTTACTTGATCTCTGTCTTTGTTTGTTCGTTGCATATAAATTGCCCTTCCCCATATCTTGTTTCTGGTTCTCCTGTTGTAGATATGGTGATACTGTGAAGCACATTAAAGTAGAGAGGTCAGCTGAGAATACCTACTACCTTGCAGAGTGCAAGTTTTTCCACAGTTTGCGAGTAAGTGGTGATTGTAGTGTGCTCTGTAATGATTTAAGATGCGGCACCTTGTCTTCTATTTAAGGATGAAAAGCTATTTATTGCACTCTTCCGCCTACATGTATCTGTTAAATTTAACATAGTGTATGTAAGACAAAATTCAACTTTCAGTACCTCCGAGTAATTGTGTAATTTTTTTTTTCTGCAAAATTGTAGGGGAATGTTCAAAACAACCCTATTTCTTTATTTCATATCTTCTTGTAGGAGCTGGTGGAACATTACAAAAAGAACACGCTAAGTGACAATTTCCCTGATTTGGACACAACGCTAATTACAGCAGTCAAAAATAGCACTGCAGGTGAGATTGGGGATACATGAAATTGAATTTGATGTCCAAAGCGGTATCATTGGTTTCAACAGTCACATTTTAGTGCAACACCAACTGTGGCAAATAAGGCTACATTCAGATACTCGGGAATGAAACACAAAAGTATAAAACAGTGGCAGTGGCAAGAAATAATAAGTCCACTTTATCCTGAAGTAAAAACCTTCAGAATAGAAACTGTTTAGTTTAAGTATGTATTCTTTTAAACACAAACTTGTCATACTGCTGTTGTGCATGATGGGCATGCTCTTGTTGTGGTTTGCTAGCTGTAACATCTTATTTGCCATTCCTAGATAGAAGAGTTTGGATGCACTAATTTGCACATCCGTTTTCAGAACAAGGTCAATGCTGCGTTACCATGGCATTCGTGGAAATTGACATAATTCAGGGACGTCATGGGGAACTCTGCAACGCGAGGGTTCTCTGTAACATTGTGACGTTGCCAAATATGATGTTGAAAAATAACGCTTTGGAACTGCACATCTGTTCTCAAAATGAGGTCAAAGCTGCCATGCGCGAAGGATTAATAGTATATGAGAATGGTCAATACCATGTAGCCAGATGCCACCATCCTCCCTTTTTCTGCATGTCTTCTTCCTTTTGCTCTCACCTTCTGTGATAGTTGAAAGTGTCAAAGGTGGGCTGACACAACATTTTAGTTCTCTTCTTCGTGATTTCAACTTAACATTAAGATCATCCTGTTGATCCAGACATATCATGCGTACTTCACCATTCATGATGTTAATCTCAGATCATCATAAGCCAATCAAATTGTCTGATAATTCAACATCAGTAATCGAGGAATGGAGAAATACCAACTTAGGCTAATATTTATGGCAGCTGTAGAATCGGAATTAAAAAATAATAATAATAATTTGGAACTAAAACAAACTGAATAAAATGAAGAAAAAGGTAATTTTTGTAGTCAAGATTTTCTGCATCTTTCTGTCCAGAAAATCCCCCACCATGTGCAAAGTTTCCGTATTATGAAAATCGAGATTCCCTGCAACAGTGGGACAATCAACAGTTACCACAACAAAGTGGCAACCCATCAGAGGATAGATTTCAACTTGGCCCAACCATGGAAGCACTTTTCACTCAGTCAACAACAGGTTATTTGTCGAATATTCTTTCTTTATCCTCACTAATTAGAAGTGCTATTGACAAGGGTAGGCTTTAATCTGATTTGCTTGTAAGCAATAGATTCACAGAGAGGGCATGATTCAAGAAGCATCTTTTGGCCATGCTCCTACAGCATTTTCTGGCCATGCTCCTATGGGTATCTTGTGGCCATGCTCCCTTGGGTATCTTGTGGCCATGCTTCTATGAGCATCTTGTGGCCATGCTCCTATGAGTATCTTGTGGCCATGCTCCTATGAGCATCTTGTGGCCATGCTCCCTTGGGTATCTTGTGGCCATGCTTCTATGAGCATCTTGTGGCCATGCTCCTACGAGTATCTTGTGGCCATGCTCCTATGGGTATCTTGTGGCCATGCTCCTATGGGTATCTTGTGGCCATGTTCCTATGAGCATCTTGTGGCCATGCTCCATTGGGTATCTTGTGGCCATGCTCCCTATATGATATCTTGTGGCCATGCTCCACACTGGGTATCTTTGTGGCCATGCTCCCTTGAGGTATCTTGTGGCCATGCTCCTATGAGCATCTTGTGTGGCCATGCTCCCTATGGGTATCTTGTGGCCATGCTCCTATGGGTATCTTTGGCCATACCCCCTTGGGTATCTTGGCCATGCTTCTACTCAGAAGCATCTTGTGGCCATGCTCCTACAGTATCTTGTGGCCATGCTCCTATAGGTATCTTGTGGCCATGCTTCTATGGGTATCTTGTGGCCATGCTCCCATGATCTTGTGGCCATCTCCTATGAGGGGAAGCATCTTGTGGCCATGCTCCATTGGGTATCTTGTGGCCATGCTCCCTTGGGTATCTTGTGGCCATGCTCCTATGGGTATCTTGTGGCCATGCTCCTACGAGTATCTTGTGGCCATGCTCCCTTGGGTATCTTGTGGCCATGCTTCTATGAGCATCTTGTGGCCATGCTCCTACGAGTATCTTGTGGCCATGCTCCTATGGGTATCTTGTGGCCATGCTCCTATGAGTATCTTGTGGCCATGTTCCTATGAGCATCTTGTGGCCATGCTCCATTGGGTATCTTGTGGCCATGCTTCTATGAGCATCTTGTGGCCATGCTCCTACGAGTATCTTGTGGCCATGCTTCTATGAGCATCTTGTGGCCATGCTCCTACGAGTATCTTGTGGCCATGCTCCTACGAGTATCTTGTGGCCATGCTCCAGGTTCTACATTTTGGAAGAATTAAATTTCAGCCATAAAAGTTGTATGAAAATGGGAGTTCCCGATATCGTCCCATATAGCCGTGTCATGCTCTGGTCATCACAATGCTCTGGGTCACTCTGGCATGTCTGGGTACTAGTTAGCACTGATCTGCCTATTCTAATATATAGGGGCAACATTAAGCTGACAGACAGTAGGCAGGTATGGTAATTACCCTATTAGAATTCAATCACCCCCAATTTTGTGGACAAAATTCAACTTTTTCTAATATCACCCTCTAAAATCATGACAACTATTTGCATGATTTTGGACCATTTTCTCAACTGATCACCCCTGATTTTATGGTGGGAAATTTCACTTCCTGTTATTGAATTATTGAGGAAATTACTGTATGCTTTGTACAGTACACCCAAGAATTAAACTGGTCAAATTCGCGAAGGATAGCCGAAAAATGTCGCGAACCGTTCGCGAACGTTTCGCGAACGATTCGCCAGTACCTCTCGCCATACCTTTCGCGAGAAAATGTCAGAATTGAACCTTTCGCGAAAGGAATACGCGAACGATGTTTGAGGAAATACATGTCGTAAAATGTTTATATTCTTATCTGTCAACTATTTATTTTTCATTTGCTCGTGTGTTTTGTTTTTAATGGCATTAATTAGGTCCATATACCTTTTTTTGCGAATGAATTGCAACTATAAAATCACGACGACGTAGCCTAGGCCTACCGGTTTTCTTCGTCAGTCCATGAGCAAACCGTGATTCACCCAAAATCGAGATCGTAAAATCGGGAGCTGTATCACCGTATTCATCTAGTCAAAAAGTCGCATAATCTGCCCCTTATTTGAGTTCATTGTGCTGTATGGCTTGTTTTTGTAACTGAAATCTTTCACATCCAAATGAACTTCGCAGTGCATGAAGTCCGATCTAAAACATGGCGTCAGCCAGCCGTTCATAAGAGGCGTGTCCAGTTGCTATGAAGAGGGGAAACAACTCTGAGCAGACATTAAAAAATGTTATTGCTTCATTGGCGAAACAGGGGTTATTCTTGACAAAAAAATTCATCTACTCAGTTTCCAAATTCAACAGAACTAACTCAGTTTTTTCAGCACGCCCGAATGTCTGCAAAAAGTCATTTTTTGAAAGTTTTCATCTTATGAATTAAAAAAACTCATTTTTTTTTAAAGTTTTCATCACATGAAGAATAAACACTCATTATTTTTAAGTTTTCATCTTTAACGGGATGCATTTATATTGCAGTGGCAGAGAGCGGCATTTTGTTCCAAGATAATGATTCAAATCAACGAGATATGATATAATTCTAGAGGAAAATTGGTGTGATTAATAAAGAGTGGTTTAGGCATATTTTTTTTTTTTTTTTCTAAGACTTGAATTTGAAATTCCCCCGACACAATTTGAAATGAAAGTGTTAAATTTTCCTTGAATTGCATTTTATTGCAGAAAATGTATCCTACGAGAATGAAATTTGCAATTTCCGAAAACGTTGTACATGCAAGGAAACCAAACGGCTGTAAATTCAAGACGGCCATAATAAATACCAAGCTCAACCGTAGACCAGTCAATGCTCTAGACAACCCGATCATGATTGATTGCAGCTCTCGTCTTGCACACGTGAAACTTTTTTATTCAGACAATTTGTACGTTTGGTTTTGATGTATTGTCAATCCTTGGTATAGGTGGACATTTCACCTTTTATTTCGTGTTGAAACGAAACAGTATGGGATGTAGACGAAAAATGATGACGGCTGACTGCTGGCACACGTCTCTCTGCTGCGCAGTTCTGTCGGGCGTTGTAGCTGTCATCCCTCGTGGTCGTTTGGAAACTTCCACCCCGTGACCCGTTCGTATTAATCGCAAACCCATACTTTCTAGCATAAAGAAATGCATTGCATGGTTCCCGACGAATCGAATTGGAAGCGTTCACTAAAACTAGGGAAGTAAGGCACAAAACTTTTAGCTGTGCCGTATTCGATACGCACATGGCCTTTTCAACAACAACGAAGACAACGTGAGTGGAGATTTTCTTTTGCTTCGTAGACTGTATTTTCTGCCTATTTCGTTCGTGAAACTCAATTTTGTTGCAGGAAATTCTTGCTGGGTGAAATCGAAAATAGTGGTCCTAAAACATACCCCGCATAAGAAGATCCAACACTCCCGCATTTGTTGTCATCTTGTCTTGTCAAATACGGATCGCTTTACGTCAGTTACGATCGTGACCTATCTTTCGCGAAAGGTATTTACCTTTCGCGAAAGCTTTGAAATAAATATGAAATCATCGTAAGTTATTATCAACCTTTCGCACATGCTTTCGCGAACGTTTCGCGAATGTTTCGCGAAAGATGAACCCAACGTTTCGCAAGCAGTGACCAGTTTAATTCTTGGGTGTACTGTAGATGGACGGACGGACGGACACCGGACACGGATGATTGCATGCACACATACACCAAAACCTGATCAAATGAGGGGGCTATCCCAATGAAGCTTCCATCCAAGTTTGGTGAAATTCCATCCAGTAGTTCTCAAGATATCTTGCAGACAAGGCAAGGGGACGGACATCCATCCAGACAGACAGACAGACAGCACAAACACCAGATGTCTCCCCCCATAATTAAAACAATTGAAAATAATGAGAAAAAAATAATGGGCAGTAGCTAAATTGACATGCGGTGGCTGACGGAAAACAAGGAATCAAGTGTGGAAGGCCTTACATATGTTAAAAAGATCATGTCAACTTATCTCAAGAGACCAAGGTACAACTTGAACTTGAAAGATATATGTGCATTGATCAGTGGACAGTCCATGTACCCATACTTGGACTTCATCTACAAATGAATTGTTAGAACCCTTTCAGGAAACAAAGGTACATTGTACCAGTAGGTTTTTGCCGGAGAAGGCCCAGTATATTGCGGTAAACTTGGATGTACAACAGGGTCTCTGTATTCCCAGGTTTGCAATTAGCATATTGCCAACCCACAATATGTTAGAAGGGAATTATTACGGCTGTATTGACAGGCAACCAGATTCCTGGGAAGTGCAGAATCATGTTGCAGTATAGTTACTCTACTCAGACATAAATGTGACAATCCCCCACCAAATCCTGGTATCAAAGGTGAATTTTTTTTGGCCAAATGTATGTTCTGTCTATACTTGTGTATGAACATCTAGCTTTTGCTTCAACATTCCGTTCTTGATGATGACCAAATACTAGAACTACCAAAATGGATCTAATGGGCGGTGAGTCCAGTGTCTCAGACTTAATACTCCTCTCTTATACAATTGTTATCTGTTTATATTACAGTTATATGACAAGATCAATGCCAAGGCTGTGTCATCTTCCAGTCCAACAAACACAGATGCTATTCACTTGGCAAAAGAGGTAAGTCAGTCCACGACACCGATCGATGCTAATGGATCTGTAATAGCACATCCTCACTTTTCATTTCCCTGGGCCAACTGTAAAGTAATTGAATTAAATTGACAAATATTACATTATGTAGATCAGGGATGCACAGGTCTCCAGAATGATGGCTGGCAAATGGCAAGGTTGGGATTTCTGAGTGTAAAATAGCACTACCGGGGCTACAACATATGGTCTGCAATTGCCTCGGGACTCGTTTCTGACAGAGTTATAGATGTGGTGTCGGGTGTGCTCCACCAATGTTACAAATGTGATCCTCAAGTGTCCCTGTAATACAATCAGACAAACAGATTCATAGGCAGGGTCTGAATTAAGTGAAAGAAGTTTTCTAAATCTGATATGACAGACATATGCTTTAACATATGCAGTGTAACAACTTTTGCTCAGACAATTAAGGCCAGATTTTGATCAAATATGATTGACCACTACCTGTATTACCAACCTTGTTTATGTATGGTGTGGGATGTGATGTACATGAAGCTTCTCCAAAGTTACACCTGTGGTCCACTTGTGTCTCTGAAATGATGTCAGACAGAGTTATAGGTGTGGTGTCGGGTGTGATATAGCTCCTCAAAGGTTGCAACTGTGGTCCTCAAGTGTCTCTGGAATGATGTCACAGTTATAGGTGTGGTGTCTGGTGTGATATAGCTCCTCAAAGGTTGCAACTGTGGTCCTCAAGTGTCTCTGGAATGATGTCAGAGTTATAGGTGTGGTGTCTGGTGTGATATAGCTCCTCCAAGGTTGCAACTGTGGTTATCAAGTGTCTCTGGAATGATGTCAGACAGAGTTATAGGTGTGGTGTCTGGTGTGATATAGCTCCTCCAAAGTTACACCTGTGGTCCTCAAGTGTCTCTGGAATGATGTCAGAGTTATAGGTGTGGTGTCTGGTGTGATATAGCTCCTCCAAGGTTACAACTGTGGTTATCAAGTGTCTCTGGAATGATGTCAGAGTTATAGGTGTGGTGTCTGGTGTGATATAGCTCCTCCAAGGTTACAACTGTGGTTATCAAGTGTCTCTGGAATGATGTCAGAGTTATAGGTGTGGTGTCTGGTGTGATATAGCTCCTCCAAGGTTACAACTGTGGTTATCAAGTGTCTCTGGAATGATGTCAGACAGAGTTATGGTGTGGTGTCTGGTGTGATATAGCTCCTCCAAAGCGCTACCTTGTGTGTCCTCAAGTGTCTCTGGAATGATGTCAGAGTTATAGGTGTGGTGTCTGGTGTGATATAGCTCCTCCAGAGTTACACCTGTGGTCCTCAAGTGTCTCTGGAATGATGTCAGAGTTATAGGTGTGGTGTCTGGTGTGATATAGCTCCTCCAAGGTTACAACTGTGGTTATCAAGTGTCTCTGGAATGATGTCAGAGTTATAGGTGTGGTGTCTGGTGTGATATAGCTCCTCCAAGGTTACAACTGTGGTTATCAAGTGTCTCTGGAATGATGTCAGAGTTATAGGTGTGGTGTCTGGTGTGATATAGCTCCTCCAGAGTTACACCTGTGGTCCTCAAGTGTCTCTGGAATGATGTCAGAGTTATAGGTGTGGTGTCTGGTGTGATATAGCTCCTCCAAGGTTGCAACTGTGGTCCTCAAGTGTCTCTGGAATGATGTCAGAGTTATAGGTGTGGTGTCTGGTGTGATATAGCTCCTCCAAGGTTGCAACTGTGGTCCTCAAGTGTCTCTGGAATGATGTCAGAGTTATAGGTGTGGTGTCGGGTGTGATATAGCTCCTCCAAGGTTGCAACTGTGGTCCTCAAGTGTCTCTGGAATGATGTCAGAGTTATAGATGTGGTGACTTTGGTCCTCAAGTATCTCTGGAATGATGTCAGAGTTATAGGTGTGGTGTCAGGTGTGATATATCTCCTCCAAAGTTACAACTTTGATCCTCAAGTATCTCTGGAATGATGTCAGACAGAGTTATAGGTGTGGTGTCAGGTGTGATATAGCTCCTCCAAAGTTACAACTTTGGTCCTCAAGTATCTCTGGAATGATGTCAGACAGAGTTATAGGTGTGGTGTCAGGTGTGATATAGCTCCTCCAAAGTTACACATGTGGTCCTCAAGTATCTCTGGAATGATGTCAGACAGAGTTATAGGTGTGGTGTCAGGTGTGATATAGCTCCTCCAAAGTTACACATGTGGTCCTCGAGTATCTCTGGAATGATGTCAGACAGCTATAGGTGTGGTGTCCGGTGTGATATAACACCTCCAAGATTACACCTGTGGTCGTAAAGTGTCTGTCGGATGTCAGATGGATTCAGAGTTATAGTTGTGGTGTAAGGTGTGATATAACTCCTCCAAAGTTACACCTGTGGTCCTCAAATGTCTCTGAAATAATGTCGGACAGAGTTATAGGTGTGGTGTCAGATGTGATGTAGCTCCTCCAGGGTTACAACTGTGGTCCTCAAGTGTCTTTGGACAGATGTCAGACAGAGTTATAGGTGTGGTGTCCGGTGTGAAAATAGCTTCTCCAGGGTTACAGCTTTGGTCCTCCAGACTGTCTCTGGACCGACTGTCTCTAGCAACTATTTGGTGTAAGAGTTTCAAAATATAATTGATAAAGGATCTGCTGCAAGTTGTATTGTCCACGATATTACCTTTTCAATAGGTCTTGCACCAAAGCCTTGCCTATGTCTGAGAGTGATAGGTTTTGTACTTGGGTGTGATATATTTAGAACTTGTGGTCCACAAGTATTTCCTGAATGATGTCTGAAATTATCAGATAATTTGCAATATTCCATGATTAATCCAATCAGTTTCTTTATTGATTGCACTCACAGTTGATCTACCTGTGCACCTGTCTACCTGTGCATCAGTTGCACAATTTTGAATTATTTCTCTATCTGAAGAGATTGTCATTGATTGTAATTTCCGGTTCGTGTGTAATGGACTGACAGGTGCTGTCCTATAAATAACCATCTCTGACAAAACCAACATACAGGAAAACATGAAATGTGAATTTTCTCTGGGAGTATCCATGTATCGTTGATGAGACTAAATTAACCATGACCATGTCAAAAAATAACAATAAAACTGACACAACCTGATATGATATTCTGTGCCCTTCACTCATTCAGGAATGTCTTCAATCCAGGGTAATACCTACATATAAATCAGCCTGTGAGAGAGTGTTGCGTGTTCCACCCAAGTCGATTTATTATGCCATTAATTAGGCCCATTTAGTGTCCCTTTATTAGCGAGTTGTAACTGGCCCAATATAGGTTAATTTCAACTTTGTGTTATTATCACACTTGTCTGGCTGTATCTCCTGACATCGCCGTTATGCACTCGGATCAATATCGGGCTGTAAAGAAAGGATTGATGGTCGTATTTATTCTGACACAAGGGAGCTAATTCTATTCATCCTGACCCATCAATAATTGTCTGACTAAACGTGTAACGTTGTGCGAAGGCCTCTTGAAGTTGTATTCTACATATTGTACAAATTTGTACTTCAGACAGTTGAAAGAATTTATCTTGTTTAACTCTTTCCCTCATAGACTTGTCGGGAATTTTCTCTGTCTGGCTCATAATAGATTTGTAATGGCGTAGGTCTTCAACCCATGGACTCATTTCAATTTTCATACCTCTCCAGCGATGTAAAATATCCCGTTTTATGTCCCATGTCATGTGGAGAAATATTTACCAATGGTCTCCCACAGACCCATTCTACGTAATTTGTTCACGTTTTATACCAATATCAGCAACATTTATTCTAAAAATAAGTAATCTTGTGAGAAAATGTGTTGTGTCTGCTTTACTTCTGTTGGAAATCACGAAAAAAAGCGAAGAAATTGTCGCATTTTAGCCACGTTTTGCACCGTTCTCTTCCTGCTTTCCGGCTACCATTCGCATGTTTCCGTATACCATCGTAAAGCTAATTCTCCGTAGGATCGGGATTTGGCAGTGAACTGACAGGATGGCAGGTGTAGAACGAACAATAACTGTGTTAATCCAATATACCTTCCGTGACGGAGAATACAGACGGTAATAAATATTCATACGGTGAAAGAAACACAGCTCACTGATTGGCCAAGGTTGGGCGCGGCCTGGCGTGATTGGAGGAAGAGGTCACGTGGTGACTCGGTCGCTATGGTCACTGTCGACGAAAGGCCGATTCAGAAAGAATGGCGACTGAACATATTTACCGCGAAGACTGCAGGTCCCGGGAAAATACATAAAATAAACTCAGATGGGCAGATGAGCTAGTCATCAAGGTTAGATACTTTGGTAGTTTATGCTCGCGTTACGTGAAATATTCAGGAATTTGGAAGCAGATTTTACTATTTTTCGAACGTTTGTCTTGGACCACACGAAACAAATTTGTTGTCAAATCGCGCATTTTTCATCGATTATTTCTGTTTCTCTCCCGATTTCATTTTACTCTTACCATAAAACATACCAACAGTTCATATAGTCAGATTTATTGAAATTTTGGCTTTCTGAAAACGTATAGTTTTAATTAGGTTTTACTCAAGTAAACGCCAAAAATTGCAAGAATAATCCACCACATGGGAACTCGTCACTCGTCAAAACCCGTCTTCATGGGTTACGCGAACACTCGTCAAAACACGCTTACATGGGGATCTACACAAGTCGTCAAAACCCGCTTATATGGGGGAAAGAGTTAAAGTAATATTTTGTTATAAAATTTTTACTTTATTTTAAAGATAATTAATATTCTAACAATCATCTTCTCATCTCCCTCCAAAATTCCTGCCCGCCAATATTTCTCAAACTGTATTTAATTATCTTGTTGCATATATAAGCTTACAATGTACATGTAAGGTAATCTCTCTGGCCATCTCAAAACAGTCTCTTACTCTTTTATATGCTTGTTCTTATATATTACGTTCGTACATGCTATTGTACATTTGTACCTCTCTCAATTGATGGATTGGTAGCATCAGGGGGAATAACTCTGTTCAACTGTTCTCTCACATTTACACACACAGCCAGGATGAAAGAATAAGATATTTTATAATTTGTACGGAATGTAAAGGCAGGTGGGTATGGGGTTGGGGGTGGAGAGGGTATAGAGGGATATATTTGTATCAACAAAATGAAATATAGCTTTTCTTTGACATTGTAAATATGCCCTAAATTATGACAAAACTATTTTTTTTGGTGTATCAGTTTCAAACGTATTTATTTTCCTATCAGGCACATGGACTGGCTGTGCACAGTACAATCATATATGTGTATATTAAGCTCATTGTACCACTTCAAAAATTATATAGATCAATATTTGTATTTCAAACAAATCTGGGTTTGAAAAACACCAACTGCACTAGCTGTATTTGTATTGATTACTGGATAAACAGGACTTGTCAGTTAACCTATATTACACATTGTTCCACATTATCATATCATTACCATGAAGTATAGGCCATTTCTTAATTTCTTGGTTCCTTGAATCAATGAGGGTAAAAATTTCCCCAATCGGAAAAAAATAATTTAAAATATGTCAAATTTGATGAAAAATTATGATGCAAGCCAAAGAATTAAGCAGCGAGCACAGGTCAATCTTTGTCAAGTCAAGTATATTTTATTTTAATTTTTATTCCCACCTCCTGCTTGACATTTCATCACAAAGTCCAACGAATAAAAAAAAAACAAAAAAAACAACTGGTGATGTGAGTTCATATATGGGGAGTGGTGGGGGGGGGGGATGGGGGTTGTTTCACAAGCTGACCCCTCAGATAGCAACCCTACAGATTGTCTGACGGTGATGATGAATGACGTTGTTTTCCTGACTGTATTCGTAGGTGCTTCACTCTATCCAGCAGGATGTCCCGGGAAACCTGTCAGCGGAGTGTACAGAACTGCGAGAGCTTCTTGTGCAGCCACATTTCGTGGTAAGTTCATTGACTGTTGACTAATTATTCTTATTCAACTGATTTTCCTACAGGTGTATGGATCTTCAGAAAGATTTCAATCATGATTATATTGGTCAAATGTAACTGCTCATTTTCAGAGTGGCTTAATTCTCAGTCCTCAGCAAAAATTGGGGAACTGTTGGGGATTTTCTGGCCAAGGTTTCAAGTGCAGAAATTCAAACCCTGGGCATCGTGCCAGAAATAGCTGACTTTAGACAGGGAATGAGTAGATGGGATGTGGGGGGGGGAGGAGGGAGAGCTGAATAACTGTATGCCTACACAGTTATATTCACATGTGTGCAGTAATCTAGCTTGTCATCATGGATGTTGGTATCGATAGGGCTAAACTTGGGTTACCAGATTGGGTATTCTTGTCTGCCGAAGAAAATGGATACGGGTGATTACCTACATTGTCATCTATGCCATGATGTATTGCCCAGTTTCTCTGTCTTACTAAAGGTATAAGCCTGTATGCATACATACAGATGTATCACTCCACCATCAAGAAAAATGAAACTGTTTTTCCATTTGTCATCCTTGTTACTTACTCCGACTCATGTTTGTTGGTGGTACGGCTATTTTAGACATGTTTTGTCTGGCATGGTTTGCTCTTCCTACAGAATTACTCGCTCTTTCACATAACTACACAGATGCATTGCTGACAGACTTCTTTTTGCACTCTGTAGCATCCCTGACCAAAAACATACACAAACTTGGATCTTGAATATAGCCGATATAATATCCTTTTTCTGCATATATGTCCTTTTTATACGCCCGCCAAAAAGGCGGACGTATTATGTGATGGCGGTTTCCGTCCGTCTGGCCGTCAGTCCGTCCGTCCGTCTGTCCGTCTGTCCGGTTCTCGTGTCCGGTCTATATCTGGGACAGTTTTCTATCTACATTTCCAATTTTTGGTGAGTGGATACCCTATGGGGAGACGATGTGTCGCGTACCAAAATGAAGGTCGAGGTCAGAGGTCAAAGGTCACTGGCCTAAAAAAACAGGAAATCACTGAAGTGCTCGTGTCCGGTCTATATCTGTGAACATTTTCTATCCACAGTTGCAATTTTTTGTGAGTGGATACGCTAGGTGGAGACGATGTGTCGCGTACCAAAGTTGAGGACGAGATCAGAGGTCAAAGGTCAACATCGTCTCGTACCAAAGTTGAGGTCGAGGTCAAAGGTCACAGTTGCCTAAAATCAGGAAATCATTGATCAGTGGTTTCTATCTACAGTTTCTAATTTTTGGTGAGTGGATGCCCTAGGGGGACGATGTGTTGCATCCCAAATGTAGGTCGAGGTCAGAGGTCAAAGGTCAGTGTGACTGAAAATCAGAAATCATTAATAATTTCTAATTTTTGTGAGCGGATTCAATAGGGAGGAAATGAAGTGTC
Source organism: Hanleya hanleyi (assembly GCA_036873755.1). Classification (NCBI taxonomy): domain Eukaryota; kingdom Metazoa; phylum Mollusca; class Polyplacophora; order Lepidopleurida; family Hanleyidae; genus Hanleya; species Hanleya hanleyi. The sequence continues at coordinate 188,951 of JAVTVY010045245.1, read as the reverse complement.
ACATACCAAAAAAATTGGTCGAAGGTCAAGAGGTCACTGACCCCAAAATCAAGGAAATTATTAAAAATAACATCTTTTTTGTGTCAGTAGGTACATTCGGGGGACACGATGTGTCACCTACCAAAATGTAGGTCAAGGTCGAAGGTCAAAGGTCACTGACCCCAAAATCAGGAAATTATTAATTGAGAATGATTTTTTGAGTCCATTGAGAAATTATGGGGAGCTGTTTTGTCATGTACCAAAATTTAGATCCAGGTGAAATAGTCAAGGTCACTGTGTCAGTGTGACCTAAAAGTCAGGAAATCATTAAAACATACAAATTTTTTGTGAGTGGATTCAATAGGGGGAAATGAAGTGTCGCATTCCAAAAATTAGGTCAAGGTCAAAGGTCACTGTGACCCCAACATCAGGAAATTATTGAAAATAACATTTTTTTGTGTCAGTAGATACATTAGGGGGACACGATGTGTCACATACCAAAATGTAGGTCAAGGTCAAAGGTCAAGGTCACTGACCCCAAAAATCGTGAATTGGTAAAAAAATCATGATATTTTTGTGTCCGTTGAGAAATTACGGGGAGACGGTTTGTCATGTACCAAAATTTAGGTCACGGTCAATAGTCAAGGTCACTGTGACCTCAGAATCAAGAAATCTTTAAAAAAAAAAAAAAATTGTATCAGTAGATACATTACGGGGACATGATGTGTCACGTACCAAAATGTAGATCAAGGCCGAACATCAAGGTCGCTGTGACCCCCAAAATCATGAAATTCATAAAAATCTGATTTTTTTTGAGTCCATTGATACATTGAGGGAAGACGATGTGTCGTGTACCAAAATTTAGGTCAGGTCAAATGTCAAGGTCACTGTGACCCCAAAATCAGGAAATTATCAAAAATAACTTTTTTCTGTCAGTAGATACATTAGAGGGACATGATGTGTTACATACATGTACCAAAATGTGGGTCGAATGTCAAGGTCACTGTTACCCCAAATCAAGAAATCATTAAAAGTCACATTTTCATATGCCTGTCGAAGATGAGGTCGTGTAATGCGATGTTGCATTTTGTCCATTCATCCATTAACACTTGCTGCCCATGTGATATCTCTAGTTTCAAGGTATGATTGGTGTGATATCTCTAGTTTCAAGGTATGATTGGTACCAAACTTTGAGTATACCTTACTCGCATGGCAAAGAGGAGTCATACATTTTGAGATCAATTTGTCAACGGTCAAGGTCACAGTCCCCCAAAACTGAATCAAGTTAGCTGATTATATGTGTTAGGTTGGAATATTCAGAGTTCTCTCCCCTACATGTATATGGCATTTGTCCTGTGAAGTTGTCTCCCATGTTTGAAACAGCTACATTTAGTTAAACTGTTGTGACATAAAAACCATACATTTACTAATTCAATGGGGAGAGGGGTCCTCCATGAACTTCATCGGTTTCAGTGTGGGATATGTGAGCTCTTGCTTCAAGGTCAACTAGTTACCAAGAGTTAAGCCCATTTTAGTTTATCATTCAATATAAGATGTGATATATGTTACATTCTCAGAAGCACAAAATTGTAGACCTTTCTCTGGATTGCTAGCTACCAATTGGAATCAAGGCTATTAAACAACCTTGAAATTTGGATCAATGTAATTCCAGATCTACGGGCGTATATTGAAGCCCCTTGGGCTCTTGTTCATCTTGGTGGCTGTTGTTGATAAAATTAATTGTGCCCATCTGTATGGGGAAGCTTGTCCGGACAATATCTCGGTTATTATTTGTATTATTTGATTGACAACTTTGAAACTTACTTGGGAGTCAATATGCCTAGTATCTTGTAGATATGCACTGTGATTTTTTTTGCCCGTGCTGATGATTTCCTCAGAGTTATAGCCCTTTATCATCAATACAATGTATCTGTCTTTTAGAAAGTCTTTTAGAAAGTGCCACTGATCGTATAACAGTATTTTCATTATTTTGGGATTGCACTATCTTAGTGCTAGTGCTGAAAACTGGTCGAGTCTCCTGTGTTATCCCAAAATAACAAAAATACTGTAATATTAATATCTGTCTGTCTAGTCCATATTTTGGCTAGTTCTGCTCAACTAAGAATATCAGTGTAAATTTGCAGGTATCTATGAGAAAACTATACTAATTTCATCATATGCATGAAGAAACTCCAGTGCATGATCAAGGGATACATACCTTCCAGTTTTAAAACGCTTGATTGGTCAATTCAAATTTTCAAATAGAAATCTGGTATTTTCGTTGGTTGGTGGGGAAAATTGGAAGAAAAATCCAATTAATCAGGGAGTTGCTGATGGATGATACATATATAACTTTATTTTCTAGGAGTAATACATTTACTCTCTCAATTACAAAGCTGTTCTTCTCAAAGGCCTCTCAACAAAAACTAAAACTGATTGCAAGCATTTAACGATGTTCACAATATTCAAAATAATTCTAGTAATTCCACACAATTATGTAAAAATAAGCTTTTAGATACAAGTACATAATATATTTAATATATGTGATGTCTGCTGACTTTATATCCAGTGTTTCATGTGATACATAACATCAGCCCCGTGGAGCTTCCGGGGATTGACCTGGGATGTCGTTGCAAACACTGCAGGTCATGGTAAGAATAGGCCTCAGCTCCTCAGACAGCTTGTCGTAAGAGGCGACTGAGGCACCTGTGTGGTTCCCGGGTGTGAAAAGGAATAGGACCCCACCTGTGTGGTTCCTGAGTGTGAAAAAGAATAGGACCCAATGTCGTGATATGACTGAAATATAGTTGAAAGCGACGTTAAATCATATTCACTCACTCACCAACATCATCGGAAAAACTTAAACTTTACTGGATCACATAAGCAATTCATGAAGCTTGATTATTAATTTTAGAGATGGTACAAGTAGTTGCATGCATGAATTATCATGCTTATAACTATTTTATTCTCGTCAGGATTTGATCTTCAACTGCTATTCAATACATTGTTTAATACATGCTGGTGTAGAAATCACTGGAGTAATCTGTCATTGTCAAGACTGACATCTAGATGATAATGTCAATTTCCTTTTGACCCCTAATTCTGTAGAACCATCATCCGTTTCTGTCCTGGGTTTCCAGCTCAAATGAATCATTTCTGCAATTATTTGCACAGAACACAACATCTGGGGACAAAGAGATGGACCTGAGATACATGTACCAGATAATTGGTCTTTTGCCATTTTGACGGACTCGAAGAATTGACCATTATGCGACCAGATGATTGAGAAATTATTTAGTATATCCCTGTTATCGGGGCCTTGCCTTGAGACTCCAGCAACTCCTCACAGTCATCTATTCATCATGTGAAATGAATTTAACGTGAACAGATGATTGCTTGCCTAAATCATCCAAATATATATTATTTTATGTAGCTCTTGACAAAATAATCAAATAGAAAATCTAATTCAGGGTAAGAGCTAACATCGGCTCACCTGTCCTAATGGGCAATTTAGGCCTGGTTATCCAGGTGTTTACATATATGCATATAGGCAGAAATTTGCTCTTCCAAGTTGGATATGAAGACTGGCATGCATGTTCCCGTACAAATTGTAAATTGTACTCGAATCAATTCATTACAACTCATATACGAAGCGTTCAAGCTAAGTATGGATAAAATTGTATTATATTGTTACATGGCTAAATTTACTCCGCTCTATACCCAGCCCTCCACTGAAATTGGCCTTGAAGTATTTTCGTCATAACTGTTTTATGTTTGCCATCATATTTCCAGAACAACAAAAGGCCTCACCAAATACATACCACACTTGCATCTGGTCTTCAAACCAGGGCTGGGACATACCAAAGTCTGGGACATACCAAAGCCATGAAAAATGGAACTTGTGACATGGGAGTCTTCAGTCGGACAGAACTGTAAAATATGACAGCATTAGGACTGCTCTGTCACAAAAGGCATCCTCCCCCATGTTTTTTGAAAGGGACTTTAGACACTTCTTCTCACTCGCTCACTCACCTTAAAACCTTGTTACAAGGACTGACACCAGATGTGCACCTGGTAATGAGGCATTTTCTATTGAAAATTCATGCTCATCAAATCTTTACAGAAACTACATGGTCTGAGTACTTAGGGTTATGAGATCTGGTATATACAATTTGTAAGAGAAATTAATCCTCCCACTAAAAGAGAAACAGTGTTTACATATGGAACAGTCTTTTAGATGTAACGGTACATTATTAGTCAAACCAAAACTTCATTTCTTTATTTCTGCACAAAAATCTATGTTTCTTACAGAAGAAATATCCAAGTTTTATATGGTAAACTCTCAGTTAAAATTGATGTAAAACAGCATCAAGGGACATTTGTATTTGAGGCTTTTCATCTGTTTCTGAGCCAGGCTTTTCTTATTATATACATTGTAGCATGGATTTTTTAATATATCGAAAATATGACACCTTGAACTAAATAATATTTCGGAGTAATATCGAGGCAGATATGGTGATTTTGAAAACATTTGATTCATTTTCATTAAGACCCATTTTCACGATGCGATTTGTAGTAACAACTCAGTTGCATTGTGAGAACATGTACACTGAGTACGATTTCAGTCGCATGCCACAAATCGTATAAAATAGAACTTAGTGGCATGCTGCAACGCGGGGGATTTCCCCGCAGAGTTGTTAAGAGACCATGCTAAAATTTATACGAAAAAAGCCAAAAACAGAGAGAAGACCGATTTGAAACATCAGTTGATGCTGTCTTATTTTGCTTTTGACTCGTATTGTTAACCATATAAAACCTGGGTATATTTTCTGTGCAGAAAAAAACCAACAAATTTTGGCCTCCCTAACATAACGCCAAAGGAATTGTTTTATATTATGGGTAATGTATCTTGCTCCATTCACTTCCCTGTTCCTCTAACAAGATCCATAGGAAAGGTTTGCCAGAGAAAATGGCTGGGAAAGTTGTCAAGCTGAGGGACTCGATTAGGTTTGAAGACAGCAGTGAATTGTATTTGGCTTCAGCTATTATTGATATAGTTATGGGAGTCTGGTGCAGTATGGGTGGCTCTATGGCATCTTGATAATATCTGAGGAAGGTTACAGAGCCCGTCACTGTCAGTAGGTGTACTGTTGTTCCCTCCAGGGAAAAACTATCCATTAAATTATGCCATAAACTGGTCGGATGTGAAGCAATATTAACTGGTCTGCGGTCTGGGGCTAAATTATAGGAAGAAAAGGCCTGGCATGGCCTAAAATATTTATCAGTGATGGAAGCCAGTCATCACTAGTTTTAGTAGGAGTTTATTGCTGGTGTGTCTAGGAGAAAACTGCACACAGGCCAGAGAGTGGAATTAGATAAGGTTAGTTGATTTCTGTGATGAGCTATCCAGAAAGAGTTTTTGTCCAGGCGTGTTAGGCCAATCTGTATTCAGCTGATATTCTGCTGCCACAGGGTTTCATCTAGACCTCTTTTGGGGCCTTTTCAGTCCCCTTCACAAAATATAAATTGTGATTTTATTTCACAGCAATTCTAAATTCCTTCAAAATCACTTTATTTTTAGCTTTCAGAATATTCACAGAGAAGTAACAAAAAAGACCCCTTCACAAATACTCCAGATGAAACCATAGCTGTTTGTCTTCAACTGGTGTTAATAATTGCCCTGTGACAGAGACTGGGTATAGATTACTTAAGATTATCTGCAGTCTTCATAACTATATGTTTATGTTGAGATTGTCTGTGCTGTTATCAGACATGTTTGTCCTCCTGGAGTTGATGGCATAAACATCCTGTAATGCTCTGTAAATGTTGGTGCTCAGCATTCAGTGTTTGTGGCGAAGATCAAAACAAATATGTATTCCCATGCTGGATTTCATGTACAAATTTGTAAAACTGTTATTGGTTCCATGTGTCTGAGACAGTCCGCTTGAAAACTATTTCCGACCATCTACAGCAAAATAAGGTGATTTATGGATCAAATGGAACATTGCTTGGTGAGCTGGAGAATTTCTTCACCTTTGGTAATTGGATGTGGTCTTACAATTAACCCCTTTCCCTCCTCATTCACACATTTCTTTGGTAGATTTAAAGTTAGGACAACATTTGTGTTGGGAGCTAGTGTGCACATTCTCAGTTTACCAAGCATGGTCTGCAGAGATACCAGCGAGTCACAATGTCAATTCCTATTATTTCTTCCAAATGCATACTCAATTTAATCAAGTTTCAACTTTTTTCAACATCTTCATTTCATAATAGCTCGATTAACACACCAAAGATCATGGGGATATAACCATGGTTAACTAGGAGTGAACATAGTTAACCAAGGGTGTTAACTGGGTACCACATCCAAAAGTTATGACCATAAAAACCTGATATAGCTATATGGTACCGCAGCCAAAAGTAGACAGATAATAGAAACCTGGTCAGCTGTGTGTCATAAAAGCATTGTAGTCTGTGGTCCTTTTACCACGGTTAACCATGTTTGGTTTATTCAGCATCATACATGTACATCGTGGATATCATGGTCAACCATATCTTAAATCTGTTATCTTGGTCTTCATGATCAAGTGATAACTACTTTTTATCTCGCCTTACGAAGTAAAGGGGAGATATTGTGAGAGGGGGAAAGAGGATGTCGTCGTCGGTGTCGGTGTCGGTGTCCCCTGCCTGAAAATGAATGGGTTTTTGGTTTAGCAAGTTAAAAAAAAATCTAGAAAAAATCTAAAAAAATTTGGGGGGTGGGTATGCCACCTGGGGGTACTACCCCTGGGGTGCTCTAATGTTAAAATCCCTATGAATGAGTTTTGCGTTTAGCTGAATTGCACATGTACATCTGTACTTGGAAAGTTTCTTGCAGTTGTCAGCTGTCATTGGATGATTATGAAACTTGGTACACATGTTTCTTATGATTAGAGGATGTACCTGTCCTATTTTTGAGAAGAAATATTAATTTTTCTCCAAATTATGACAAATGAATGAGTTTTCTGTTTAGGTAAATTGTACATGTAGGCCTCTACATGTATACATATACATCTACATGGTAAGTTTGCTCAGTTGTCAGCTGTCATTGGATGATTATGAAACTTGGTACACATGTTTCTTATGATTAGAGGATGTACCTGTGCTATTTTTGACAAGAAATATTAATTTTTCTCCAAATTATGGCAAATGAATGAGTTTTCTGTTTAGGTAAATTGTACATATACATGTACATGGTAAGTTTGCTCCAGTTGTCAGCTGTCATTGGATGATTATGAAACTTGGTACACATGTTTCTTATGATAAGAGGATGTACCTGTGCTATTTTTGAGAAGAAATATTAATTTTTCTCCAAATTATGGCAAATGAATGAGTTTTCTGTTTAGGTAAATTGTACATGTAGGCCTCTACATGTATACATATACATGTACATGGTAAGTTTGCTCCAGTTGTCAGCTGTCATTGGATGATTATGAAACTTGGTACACATGTTTCTTATGATTAGAGGATGTACCTGTGCTATTTTTGACAAGAAATATTAATTTTTCTCCAAATTATGGCAAATGAATGAGTTTTCTGTTTAGGTAAATTGTACATATACATGTACATGATAATTTTGCTGCAGTTGTCAGCTCATTGGATGATTACGAAACTTGGTACACAGGGGTAGAATTTCGCAAAATTTTGGCTTAGTTTGCGAGAATCCAAAGAATCTAAATTTGCGGACTTTGGATTCTCTGTGGCACAGTTTGTGAGAATCCAAATTGCCTGCACCCAGCATTTCGTGACCATTTGCCATTTTCACCAGTGCGGGTTACTGCGCAACTAGATGTAAACTTCTCAATGGGAAAAATTGAAATCGCCTTAATTTATTCTCAGGAGGGTGGTTAGCACACATTAAATTAGTTCAGGTGAGTGATTGGTTATCTCCATTGATGAGCAGTATTCAACCTAAACATTTTTGCCAAGTGGTAAGTATATATACTCTGAATTTTATTTTTTTTGTATTTTTGTATTGCATAAAAAAAACTGTCTGCATTTCCAAAAAAAAAATCAATAAAATCTGGTCACCTGCCTCATTTCCTGGCAAGCAGTAAAACAAACAATTATTATTAATGACCCTTTATATAAAGACTAGGCCTAACAGTTTGCCATGGATTTATATCAGACACGCAACATTAAAAAAATATGGAAATTCCAGATATTTTTGTCCCACATATTTTCATTTCATACGTTGACAGTTTTTACAGTGAAAGATAAAAGTTACCAACAAAAGTTCAAGAGTCACAGAAGTGCAATGCTGTTCAAGGTAAAATCTTGACCTCAAATAAACTGACTTCTGAAGAAATGCGTGTTCCCAACGTAAAGTGGTAGACTGCGTTGTTGTTGTTCATGACAGGTCTCATGCTGGCAAAGTCTCTGAAGAAACGATCGTTTTTTATTTCCATAAAATTCCTACCGCTTGATTCTACTTTGCCCGATATGCTGTCTTAGGGGGAATTGTTTGTCATTCTAATTAGGAATGAATGCGAATCAAATTCATCTGCTAAATGATATCCAAAGTGTCCCAGGTTTCGTTTTCACCCTCGTGTACTTTCCGTCTGAAGACCACGGCCACCTGTTAGCATTCAATTCCTTCATATAGACAGTTTTCGCCTGTTGGGTTTAACGTACGTAGGTTTGCACCAGCAGCCGAGCGAAGGAGAATACACTTGACCTATTTGGCGATAGTCGGGAACCATTACATAGAGTATTCGAGGCTCTCAAAAAATAACTGAGCAAAGGTTTCCGAAGTTTAGTTAGCACATTACGTCATCAAACATATGAAGACCGCCATTGTTCGTTTCTGTACACGTTTTGCAAGGTGAAAGGATATCTCGGAGTTCACTGATTACAGGTCAGATATTTGGCTTGAATTTCCGTGAAATATAGAATAAATCTCTCTGAGTGAACAACACACTGATTAAGCTAAGCTTGCGCGAATCCAACTGGATTCGCGCAAGTTCCATTTCAGGCGAGTCCTCACGCGAGTCGATTCCCGGATTCGCGTCGAAATTCTACCCCTGGTACACATGTTTCTTATGATTGGAGGATTTACTTGTGCTATTTTTGAGATGAAATATTAATTTTTCTCCACCTTATGGCAAATGATTGAGTTTTGCGTTTAGCTGAAGTACACAGGTACATCTGTACACCACAGTTTGCTGTAGTTGTCAGCTGTCATCGAATGGTTATGAAACTTGGTACACATGTTTCTTATGATTAGAAGATGTACCTGTGATATTTAGGAGATGAAATATTAATTTTTGTTCAAATTTTGAGGGTTTTGTCTTAATATGCCAATAATAATGTACATGTATATACATGTACACCTGTACATGGAAAGTTTTCTGAAGCTGTCAGCTTTCATTGGATGAGTTTGACACTTGCTACCCAAGTTCAATGTGATTCAAAGATGTGCATGTGCTATTTAAGAAATATGACATTAAATATGAAATTTTTTCCTAATTATTGCAGTTTAGACTTTGTATCTTTCCATTGATAAGGTTTTTGTTGGGCAAAAATTTACAGGTAGATCTGTACATGGAAAGTTTGTTGAACCTTTCGTGGGATGATTATAAAACTTGGTGGATATGTTTCATGTTTTCCTAGGTCACAGCTCTCCCGCAGTAATCCCACACGGGACTGACCTATCCAGCAGTAATCCCAAATGGCATTGGCCTATCCAGCAGTATTGCCATACGGGACTGACCTTTCCAGCTGTAATCCCAGACCGAACTGGTCTATCCAGCAGTAATCCCATTTGGGACTGGCCTATTCATCAGTAATCTCACACAGGACTGACCTATCCAGCAGTAATCCCAATGGCACTGGCCTATCCAGCAGTAATGCCACACGGGACTGACCTATCCAGCAGTAATCCCAGACCGGACTAAACTATCCTGCAGTAATCCCACATGGGACTGGCCTATCCAGCAGTAATTCCACACGGGACTGGCTTATGCAGCAGTAATCTCTCATGGAACTGACCTATCCAGATGTAATATGACACTGGATTGCAATTTGCAGCAGTAATCCCACATGGCACTGACCTATCCAGCCATAATTTTACATGGGACTGACCTATTCCGCTGTAATCCCACACAGGTTTAGCCTATCCAGCAGTAATCCCACACGGGACTGGCCTCCTCAGCCATAATCCCACACAGGATTGCCGTATGCAGCAGTATTCCCACACGGGACTGCCTATGCAGCAGTAATCCCACACGGGACAATCCAGCATTAATCGCATACGAGACTCGCCTATCCAGCAGTAATCCCAGACAGGACTGGCCTATCCAGCAGTAATCCCACTTGGGACTGGACTATCCAGCATTAATCCCACAGGGGACTATCCATCAGTAATAACATGGGACTGGTCCACCCAGCAGTAATCCTACACAGGGCTAGCCTATCCAGCAGTAATCTCACATGGGACTGAACTATCCAGCAGTAATGTCACACTGGACTGCCCTATGTACCAGTAATCCAACGGCACTGACCTATCCATCCTACATGGGATTAACTTTTGCCAGTAATCCCACATGGGACAGATGTTATTGTCTGTACCATATAATCTATTCCAGACATTATTGTCTGTACCACATCACCTATTCCAGACCTTATTGTTTGCTCTACATGTATGCTTTCAATACTGCTGCACCTTTGGCGGATGACCCCGAAAGGCGAGATGTTGGGGTTCTCAGAACGCTTGTTTCACTTTTCAAGTGATAACTACTTGATGATCAAGTGATAACTACTTTTTGGCCATCAATATGGCAATCAATATGGATACGCTTCAAGCGCTCACTTCAATATTCTGGCGTGACTCTCTGGAACCAGTTGCCCCTAAATATTAAACTGTCAAATAATTTAAATATTTTCAAGAGACGAATGGAAACTTGGATTTTTTTCAATGTATGATTCCGGCATTGCTCATAGAGTGTGTCTCTAATAGTTGTTCACATGACAGAACTGTTCGATCTTATTATTTTGTTTATATTGTAAGTCTGTGTGCATGTTGTGTGTGAGTGTGGACTTCGTCGAGGGTTTCAAGGAAGATTGGTACTTGTACCAAATGATTTCACCTCGTTAAATAAAGTATTATTATTATTATTATTATTATTATTATTAATATTAGAGTTATGTGGTCACCATTATTCATACAAATTGTAGCAGGAATTTATCTGACAAAAGAAATCTTCCACATATTTTACTTCTTCCTCCGAGACTCCACAAGATTATCCATTGAACAGGTTTGCCAGAGGAACTGGTTTTGTTGTCAAGAGCTGATTTTATTAGGTTTGAAGAGAGCAGAGAATTGTTTATGTCTTCAGCAAACGGTGATAGCCTTATGGGATTCTGGTGTAGTATGGGAGGCTCTATGGCATCTTGATCATATCCGAGGACAGTTACAGAGCCCATCACTGCCAGTGGTTGGTCAGTTGGTAATGTTGTTCCCTCCAGGGAAAGACTATCAACTACATTGTAAATGATGCCATAAACTGGCCCAATGTGAACAATATTAACTGGTTCTGGGACTAAACTATAGGAAGAAATAGCATCATGGCTTAAAATATTTGTCTATGAAGGGAGTCCGACATAAATAGATTTAGTAGGAGTTTATTGCTGGTGTGTGAAGGAGTCAACAACAGAGAGTGGAATTAGATAAGGTTAGTTGATTCTCCAGAAAATGTTTTTGTCCAGGCATGCTGGGCCATTTAGTATTCAGCTGATATTTTGCTGGTGATCTTTGACTTGTGTTAATACTTCCCAGCATGATAGAAGATTAGGTATAGATTACTTAAGACTATCTTTAGCCCTCATCACTATGTTTATGGTGTGATTGTCTGTTCTGTTATCTGACATGTTTTTCCTGGTGGAGTTGATGTTATAAACATCCTATAAGGCGGAGTCCGCAAATGTTAATGTTGATGTTAATGTTGACGGAGACTCTCAAAACAGATAAGTATTGGCATACTGGATTTCATGAAGAAGAAACTAATTAATTTTATCCTTCTGTTATTGTTTTCATGTGTCAGTCAGTAATCTTCAAAACTATTTCCGACCATTGATATCAAAATTACGTGATTTATGGACCATTAATTGGAACATTGTTTCACTTATAATTATGCTTTTAAACTGGATCACTTTTTCACCTCTAGGATTTCTTGCAGTAACCCCCTTTCCTCGTCGACAATTGTCTGTGATAGCCAGATTTTAAGTTGTGAAAATATTTGTGATGTGAGTGTGCATTCTCAGTTTACCCATAGTCTGCAGAGTTAATCAATAATCCAGGATTTCAATTCCTATTATTTCTTCAACTGCATCATACTCAGTTTGGTCATGCAGTTTCCAACAAATTTCAACATCTGCATTTCATAATGGCTTCATTACCGTTTCAAAAGTCCTGGGGATAGTACAGCTATGGTCAACCATATAAAGTCATATTTCACAATCTTGTGACCATGCATGATCAACTACTAGTGAACATGTTTAACCATGTTTGTTAACTGGTACCACTTCCGAAAGTTATCATCATAGAAACCTGATTGGCTATATGGTACCACAGCCAAAAGTTATGATCCTAGAAACACGATTAGCTATTTGGTACCACAACTAAAAGTTATGATCATAGAGATACGATTGGCTATACGGTACCACAGCCAAAAGTTATGATCATAGAAACAATATTGGCTATATGGTACCACAGTCAAAAGTTATATGGTCATAGAAACACGATTGGCTATATGATACCACAGCCAAAATAAGTTATGATCATAGAAACATTATTGGCTATACGGTACCACAGCCAAAAGTTATCATCATAGAAACATGATTGGCTATACGGTACCACAGCCAAAAGTTATCATCGAAACATGATTGGCTATACGGTACCACAGCCAAAAGTATTGATCATAGAAACACGATTGGCTATATGGTACCACAGCCAAAAGTTATGATAATAGAAACACAATTGGCTATTGATACCACAGCCAAAAGTTATGATAATAGAAACACAATTGGCTATATGATACCACAGCCAAAAGTTATGATCATAGAAACACAATTAGCTATATGGTACCACAGTCAAAAGTTATGATCATAGAAACACAATTGGCTATATGATACCACAGCCAAAAGTTATGATCATAGAAACACAATTGGCTATATGGTACCATAGCCAAATGTTATGATAATAGAAACACAATTGGCTATATGATACCGCAGCCAAAAGTATTGATCATAGAAACACGATTGGCTATATGGTACTACAGCCAAAAGTTATGATCAAAGAAACACAATTTGCTATATGATACCACAGCCAAAAGTATTGATCATAGAAACACGATTGGCTATATGATACCACAGCCAAAAGTTATGATCATAGAAACACAATTGGCTATATGGTACCACAGTCAAAAGTTATGATCATAGAAACACAATTGGCTATATGATACCACAGCCAAAAGTTATGATCATAGAAACACAATTGGCTATATGGTACCATAGCCAAAAGTTATGATAATAGAAACACAATTGGCTATATGATACCACAGCCAAAAGTATTGATCATAGAAACACGATTGGCTATATGGTACCACAGCCAAAAGTTATGATCATAGAAACACAATTGGCTATATGATACCACAGCCAAAAGTATTGATCATAGAAACACGATTGGCTATATGATACCACAGCCAAAAGTTATGATCATAGAAACCATGGAAACACGATTGGCTATATGATACCACAGCCAAAAGTAATGATGATGATAGAAACCTGGTCAGCTATATGTTTTAAAGCCATGGTAGTCCATGGTCCTTTGTCCATGGTCAATCAACTTTGGTTACATGGCAATGTGGATAAGAGTGCTGGATATCCTGGTCAACCAGATCTTAAATCACCATTATGGTACATACAAATTGTAGGAGGAATTTATTCGTTGAAAGAAACCTCTCACACATTTTACTTGTGTCTTCCTCTGAGACTTCCCAAGATTATCCATTGAACAAGCTTGCAAGAGAAAATGGCTATGTTGTCAAGAGCGGACTTTTATTGGGTTTGAAGACAGTGGAGAATTGTTTATGGCTTCATTACTTATGGGAGTCTGGTGCAGTATGGGTGGCTCTATGGCATCTTGATAATATCAGAGGAATGTTACAGAGCCCGTCACTTACAGTAGGTATACTGTTGTTCCCTCCAGGGAAAGGCATTAAATTATGCCATAAACTGGCCTGATGTGAAGCAATATTAACTGGTCTGCAGTCTGAGGCTAAACTGTAGGAAGAAATGGCATGGTGGTGTAAAATATTCATCAGTGAAGGAAGCCAATCCTGACTAGTTTTAGTAGGAGTTTATTGCTGGTGTGTCTTGGGGGAAACCTGCATACAACCTAAAGAGTCGAATCTGATGAGGTTAGTTGATTCTGTTGATGAGCTATTCAGAAAGAATTTTTGTCTATCGATCTTGTCTTTCTATTTTCAGCTGATATTCTGTTAGTGATCTTTGACCGGTGTTAATATTCCCCCTTTGATAGGGGAAGATTGGGTATATCTTTAGCTCTTATCACTATATGTTTTTGTTGAGATTGTCTGTACTGTTATCAGACATGTTTGTCCTGGTGGAGTTGATGGTATAAACATCCTATAAATGCTCTGTAAATGTTGGTGTTCAGCGGGCAATGTTTGTGGAGAAGATCAAAACAAATATGTGTTCCCATACTGGATGTCATGTACAAATTTGTAAAACTTTTTTCTGGCTGTTATTGATTCCATGTGTTGGAGTCGATTAACCTGGGAATTGTTTCGGGTCATACACAGGAAAATTAGATGATTACTGAACCAAATTGGAGTATTAATTTGTTCCATATGTAATTATGTTTCCCCATATATTTATGTACTTATTGGAAATGATTGGTAGTACAGTGTAGCCTCACTATAAGGTGCCTCAATATAGCGCTGAGTCTGATATAAGGTGGGTGCTATGGCGTCCCCCAAATTTTAGAATACCTGTTATTTCAACCCTTCTATAAGGCTGAAAATCTATAAGGCGGTTAAAATTTGGTCCTCCAACAACAGCATTATAGTGAGGTTACACTGTAATAGATACGAGTGTGCATATTTGTTCAGTTCACCAGCGAATTTTAAATTTGTACTATTTCTTAAACCGGAAATACTTCATTTTCTCCATTTTCATGTTTGGCTCTATGCCAACAGTCCTGATGATAGAAACCATGCACTACTATGAAGTAAAACTATCGTATCATGGTGAACCATTGTTTTGTTAAAGCCCGGCGCACACGAGAGCTATCAGCTGAGCTAACGGCCTCAATTGCCTGTCAGCTCAGGGGCTAGCTCTCGTGTGCGGGCAGTTTTTTGTGAGTTTTTGGCCTCGCGAGGCCGGGGAAAAAATATCAAACTTGTCTGATAATTTCGCCTCGCAAGACCAAATCCTCCACGTGTGCGGCGAACGCAAGCCAGCAGCTCAGCAGCTTTATAGGACCGGCCAGTGAATCACATGTTATTTTCACGCGATTCATAGCGCGACTCTTTGAAATGGTCTTGAAGAAGACGTTGTGCGGGAACTGAAATCAATTTCGTGAAACTTTTGCTCACCGTGTGCGCTGAAACCACACGAGAGCTAGCCCCTGAGCTGACATCCAATTGAGGCCGTTAGCTCAGCTGATATCTCTCGTGTGCGCCGGGCTTTAATTGAAGTATTGAAACATGTAATTTTTCTGGAAATCATTGTCGGCCATATAGCATTGGAATTACCCATGGTCCCACTATGGAAACCCACACAGTGTTTGACATAAATACAAGTCCTGCACTGTCCATTCTACATGAATTTGACAGAAACTTTTCGCAACTAAATTCAGTGTGTATTGTTTTGAATCATTTGCCATCTTTATTTGAGGTCTATGATCTCTCCCATTGACATCAACAAAGTATAGAGAAAAAATGTAATAGACAATGCTTGTCTAAAGAGTATCAACCTATTTTTTTTCCAAAAAATGTGCAGCAGTTCTCTCCCTTGATATATATTTTTGCCACATTCTCTCTGTTATCCTTTGGACCCGGCCCTCCATTGCTGCGCTTCAGATAGTTGTGGTAGATTTTATAGAAAGTCATTCCAGTGCATCGGTGATATCAATTCAATCACTTGGTATCAATTCAAAATTTCAAAAAGAAATCCGGTAGTTTATTGAACTGTAGAGGAAATCAGATGGTCTGATATTTATTATTGTTGGCATTAAATACATGTATGTGTAGTCTTCAATTTATCAATAATCCTAACTACATGTATGCGAAGTCAAGTTCGGAGTTCCACAATAGTAAGGTCGTACAAATCCGTGGTTCCTGCGGTTTGTAGGTTTATGACTGGCTTGGTAGATACATATCAGGCGATGTTGGAATGATTCCACAGGGCTTGCCAGAAGGGATTATTGATTCGCAGGGTGATACAAATTGAGACAGATCAACTGGAACACTGGACACGGAGCCTCTACATCTTCTATCTATAGTTTAACTCGAGGATCAGTCTTCATAGAGGATATTGGAGGGACTCGTTGGCTAGACTGGGCCACCGCTGTTCCTCCAGCACGGCCGTTTGATATAATTCTGTGCAGCCGAATTGAAGTTGTACCATATCTCACTTGCCTGTGACGGCTGTAAGGACACTGGATGGTGGACACTGAGAGATTCACGGTTCATGTGAGTGTATGCATGCTGTGTGATAATATTAGCGGCATCCATTATGGGGTGTGGTGTCTGTACATGGCATTTTGGATGATTGTTTCGTCAATATTTTTCTCTTCATCAGAGCCATTTCCTGCCCGTTCATGATATGGTGTCCCGATTACTGGATTGATGAATGTGTTGTGTGGGAGGGGCATATACATGTATCTCAGTCGTACAGAATACATATAATATATTATGTACATATAGCATGCATATGTCAAGAGTAGATCTATAAGTAAAATAATGGACTGGTTTAAATGCTCTCTTTCTGGTGGAAAATGTCATCTAGCTACTTCAGTATGATTGATACAAGCATGCATCTTGAAAATGATCGATGCCGATATACTATAACATGTCAGGTCGATCCCACTCTCTAAAATGGAAGAAAAAAAATGTCGTCTTTGCTCAATTAATCAGTTCACATGATGAATTCATCCAAGTCCTTTTGTGGCACACACGGGCATGTATATCCCCATCAAATGGTAGTAAAAAAACAAATTTTTATCTATCTGTTTTGCTTAATAATAGGCCAAATAATGTCATGCTGTTGAAACAACATCGACTAGTTCTCTGAATGGCAAATTAATTGTAGAACATGGAACAATAGATAGATTAATGCGCCTGAAGTTTTGGAGCATTGGAAGGAATCAAAAGTTATTGAGCAAAAACGACCTTTCTTTACCTCCATTTTAGAGAACGGGATCGGCCTAAACCTGTATAACAACAGAGCTGCAAATGTATACGGAATTACACCAGACCTGCCAGAATATTTGAGTAATTCTCAACCTGAGTTTTGGTTGTCCCCCGATGCTTTGGTTGTCCTCCGATGCTCAAAAGGCTAGCGGGGAACTATGGTATTGGGGTCCGTCTGTCCGACATACCATCCATGCATCCATCCGACTTTGTTTTCAGACAATAACTTCTGAAAAACTGAACAGATTCTTTTCAAACTTGGTACATGCAGGTGGGTAGCTCACCTCAAGATCTCGCTTGGGATTGATTTTTACATTGATTGCCTCCAGGTGGCACCCCCTGGGGACCAAGTTAAATTTTTGTTTCCAGACAATAAATTTGGTATCTGGGTAACCTTACCTCAAGATCTCGCTTGGATATTTTTTCACGCCAATTGTCTTGTTTCTGGACAATAAGTTTTGAAATCCCGAATGAATTCTTTCCAAATTTGGTATGTGTGTATCTTGCCTCAAAATCTTGCCTGAGATAGTGTTTCATGCTGATTGGCCTATAGGTGGCATCACCTGGGGGAGGGTGGGGGGGTATCACATGGGTACATTGAAAACTCTGGCGCAGGGCGCAGCTTGTGGTGAAGCAGGGCTATGCAATGGTAGTCACCTATAAATATATATTGTAGGTGCATTCGTGAATCATTGTTGATAATATGATATCCATTCCATTATTCTTCAGCAAACTAAGGCTTGTCCAATTATTTAGTATGATACCCAACATTTTTTGTTGACGGAGACATTTAATGTTGAGACTTAACATAGATCTGACCCGGACTATACTGATAAGGCCAAAATCAATATGAAATGGGAAATTGGTGTGATACGATCACAGCGATGTTCGCTTTGTTCCTGAATTTATAGCACTTGATTAGCCTTTACACCTCCACTGTTATCATTATGCAATATCTTACATGTACATGTAGTTACTGGGGAGAAAGAGTAAGGTGCTCTATTTAACCTGGTCCACTATCTGCATGGATGCATCATGGGGAATTAAGATAATTGACATCCATCAACTTAAGGATATTGACTCCCCCTCGTTCGTCACTTGAGGAAAAATTAAATTGCTATTTGTGCAAGCAGTCAGCCTGAAGATCGATATTTAAACAATAACACACTGTGGTAATCCGTATGGTTGATTATATGGCTACATTTTGTGACCAATTGAAAATCGGGAATTTAGAAAATATACATGTAGTCCACTTTTAGTGTCTATATAATGGATGAATTTAAAATCTTGAATTTAGCAAGAATCCACTATTTAATGTGACTAGCTTATAATAACAGATGATCTTTTTGATGGTTATGATTAGGCATAGAGAAGCTACTTTTCCCGTGAATAATCTCACCAGTAGAAAGGTTTAATTATCTAACTAAAAATATCAAAATTTGTATATGCCCATCATCACCAGATAAATATAGTTTCCTGTATTGAAGCATTGGTGATAATGAAATCTTATGACTCACAGTTAGTTGTGAAAAACTTTACAGCTGTCCATCATGCCAACGTGTAACGGTGTTAATGTGGGTAAGACCAATTGTGGACTGATATTTTGTGCTGGACCTTGACCTACTAATGGAGGTCAAACTGCACAAAGTGATATTCATAGAAGCTTTTCTTCATCTTCCAAATGTCTTTCAGCTTCCAAGTACTGCTTTGAATTGCAAGAAACAAAAAATAAAAAAGTGTTTAAACAATAAAATTGGTTTACCCAGATGTTATTTTTATACATCATATTTGTGTTTTCTTTCATCACTCGAGGTTCCTCATCATTGGTTCATAATAATTGGATGATGATTGCCTTTCTGTGAACATATCACGTTAGACCCGTCCAAACATGTCCGCTGGCAGCGCTGTTGTTTTTTCTGTTTTTCTCACTTGTGGGGCTTCATTCAGTGATGAATTTCCTGCTGTGTTTATATCTGCAATCTGTCGGCAGGCCTCCACTTCACTGTGTTCATAAGTCGCCAATCGATAACGTAACGGGAGATATATTAAACTGATTATTACTCCCCATGTTTGTTTAAACTTGGCAAATTTCTGATTCGGTCCTAATGTTGATTCTGACATCCAGTGGCCATCCTGGCTTATCGGCGAAGGGTTTTACCATGCACGGCACATTTTGTCAGTGGGAAATGATACATTGTATGCATCAGGGGAGTTCACTAGTTGGTGTTTTTATCGCTCAGCCATAAGGCTGCGGAGTTTTGTTGTCACCCTGTACATCATTATGGGCTACTGGCATTGTTCTTTTCCAGATCATATGTTGGTGATAGGATCACTTTCCATCCACATATCCTCAAAGTTACGTGTAGCGCCACCAGAAGCAAACTTGATATTTTGTTTCCAGGCAATAAAAAGCCCCATGAGGTTCCAGGGGATTGACCTGGGATGTCGTTGTGCACACTCCAGCTCATGGTAAGAATAGGTCTCAGCTCCTCAGAGAGCTTGTCGTAAGAGGCGACTAATTGGGGCATCTGTTGGGATCCCGGGTTTGAAAAGGAATATAGGACCCTACCCGTGTGGTTTCTGGGTGTGAAAAGGAATAGGAACCAACGTCGTGATATGACTGAAACAGTGTTGAAAGCGACGTTAAATCATATTCGCTTACTTACTCACTCACCCAGGCAATAAAATTACAATGACTGCATAAATCCTTCCCAAATTTTATATGTGGCTGTCTTGTCATAAGATGTCACTTTATAATTGAAGCCCCTTGGGGGGCTTCCAGGGATTCACCTGGGGTGACTTGGGTGTACCGGTACCTTGGAGTGGAGAGTGGGTGGGGGGAGGGGGATAAATTCATACAATCTCTGTTTGCTTCTAGCTGTGTTGCTTTCTTTATCAAAATTAATTTCCAAGTCATATCCCAGAGTATGTTTCTGTTACGCTTTGATTGCGACTGTTCATTTGAACATCTTGGGGATGTAACGGAGCTTCTTCAAATTAGGGTACATGTACATGTATACTAGGAACTGGCATAAGGCATTCCAAACGATGTGGCATGGTGCGCTGATTTGGAACTCCTAGGAACTTCCTGGCATCCATTTTCAAACTCGCCAAAGAAAGGATGGCATACGGCTTGCCATACAATAGCACAGACGGAATGACATGATATTTCAGTGGGACAACATTATAAAAAATGGCAGCGTTAGATCTGCTCTGTTACAAGTAGGTAACATAATCTAGCAAATACTACCATGCAAAATAAGCAGGTCCTTGTGGTTTTAAGCTGAATTAAAATGGATGGACAATTATTTTTAAAACACATATTTTCAGATTTTGTGGTAAATAATTCACCAGCCTGATGGTTGTTTCCCTGGCTACTGGACGAGTGGAGAATTTGAGGCTCTATATAATCGACTAGTATTATGAATAAGTCAGTTGCCGGGGCATTATTGTCCATGTAATATGATAAATACCCAGTAATTCCACAATTATATAAATGACATGAAGTCTCTGGAGTAATTTCATGTATATTGGAAACTCTCTAGAGTACTTCCATGTATATCATTAATACATGAATAAGTATCTGTCTATCACTTATCAGGCCATTTATAATACATGTTATATGTGTGTTTCAGGTAATGAGTTCCATCAAAATCTGGATAGGTAGATCAGTACGGAATTATTTATTTATTTTTTTAAATTTATTTTTGCTTTTCAGCATATCATATGTAATAAAGAGTTTTCAAAAAGAGGACTTGATTTTTTTGTATCTACTGATATACTGATATTTATTTGCATGTATGAACACATGTAAATACAATAATGAGATAAAAGAACATTAGAATACAATCAACTCAGATACTATCGCTACTGATACTGGTGGCAGTGGATGTGGAGCAGAGCAAGAGTCTTCTTTGTTCCATCTTCTCGAAAAGGAATTGACCAATAAGTAGAGATAAGTTCTGTGGCAGTCCATTATAAGAAGACACTTTTCTAGATCAGTTAAGGTTTGTGCTGCTGGACACACTTCCAGTATTTTTTGCAGAAGTAGGTTTCGAAGACGTTGTAAAGCGGGACATTTCAAAATAAAGTGTAACTCATCTTCAACAGCCAGTTGACAGTCGACAAATCCTATCTATCCTATCTATTTTTTTATACCGACCTGTTTATATTTCTAGACGATGGGCACATATTCGTAATTTGCATATGGCGTGTCAAATTAATTGTTTGCAAATAATCAGCCATTTGGTACTCACCATATATATGTTTATAGTACAAAAGTTTTTCTGATTGTTGAAGTTTTGTTTCAAAGTGTTTAATGTACTCAATTGGAAAGTTTACTTCAAATTTAATATTTGTGTTTTGGTAATTCTATCAGATTTAGCCATGTACTGGACCTATGGAGAAAGTTTTCGGAAATTCTGAGCAATTATTTTGGGTAGGTAGGGTTACCTGAAACACAATTTTCTTTTATGAATGATCTGGCTGTGCTGTATTTTCCCAAATCATTTATGACGCATGTATGGTACCAAAATGACTATTTATCGTCAGAATTCTGTTGCAGTATTATTGAGAGTGTCATGGGATATATCTTCCAAGCTAGTATAAGATGCACCAGGCCTTGTATATATTCTTTGAAGAACCTTTTGCTGGTTTAGATAATAGACAACCTTTCAAAAATTGAAAAAAAAAAGATAATTTATCAAAATCTTGTTAACCCATGCAGCGAGGGTCTCCTGATAATGAAATTGAGGAATGCTAATCTGTTAAGCTGAACTTTGGAAGCAGTTTAGTGATTTTCAAAGACATTGGAAATTGGAGGCTCCACCCAGTTCCTGTGAAGGTTAATTTACTGATCAAATTGATCTGCCCTTGTCATATCAATATATCAATCACCCCGGGCATACAGTGGATAGACTAAAATATGATGTGACAGCGATCGCTACAAGCTATAGCCACTTAAAGGCCTCCGATTTCTTCAGTACAGCTGATAGCCATCTAAAGTTTCTTGTTCGGCCATCGATGTTGACATACTTTCTAAGGCGCTTTAAGGGATTCTTCTCTGTGATCAATAAGAATTAATTACTCTTGTCATCAGCAGTGTGAGTGATCTCTGCTTAACTGTTTGTTGTGGTGTTGGACTGGTAATTTAGACTCCCCCATCGCACTTCGCACACACCAGAGGGAGCCGGAGAGAGCTCGGCTTGATTGCCTCCGATATCCAAAGACCAATGAATTGGAAAAGTATTACAGCTGGGCCGCCACCGTGGACGTTCGGACCGTTTGGAAGTCGAGAGCTAATAAACCTTCACTGACAGGATAGAACACACTGGGGGCTCTGCATGGTCCAAGGAACTCGCCGGAGCGAACTTGTCATTGGGGAAAGCTCTGGTCTCCCAGGCCTCGTTGTCAATGGTAGTGATTCCAGGAAACGCGATTTGTAGAGGAACCAGAGCAAGGCCATTGTATGTATTTTGGGTTAGAGGATCTAGTTGTTTCTGACCATCTTGGAGTCGATCGACTCTCGTCCCTAAAGACTGAAGTGAATATTTACCTATTCACTTGGACAATTCATCAGTACATATATCAAGCAATATTTTGGTAAGTACATAGGAATCATTGATACATACATTGTTTGATTCCATCGCATGTCCAGCATGTATCAGCCGGTGCAAAGATACAGAGATAATACTTGAAATGATGTCCAAACTGAAATCGTTTGGATTATTTCGACATCGAAAGTAATAATAATTATAATGCTTAATTTTCCTCCGACACAGTTTGCGGCAACCTTCTGGCACACAGTGCATGGTGCAGGTTGTATTATAATGGCAACCAATTTTCACACGAAAGTTGGAATTTTAATGCACTATTGGGACAGTGGTAACATCGCCACAAAGCTTGAGGGACACTCCTTGTTCTGGTAAGCTTGTGGCAATTTATCTGCTTCAGGAAGCTTGGAAAACATACATTTATACTATTCTGGCTATAGCCACACTTTTCTGTCAATCTAATGCAGCACACACTTCCTGCAAACTCGTGACACACTTTTCAGTCAATCTAATGCAGCACACACTTCCCACAAACTCGTGGAACTTAATAATGTGATGTCTAGCACTGTAATATCATTTCATGCTGTCCTCAGTGTTTTATAAGGTGGATGGAGGGTGTCTGGTTCCATGTTGCTTCAAAGATTTCTTCTTTGAAGCAGCAGGAATGCAACTTGGCTGGATGGTGCTTAGTTGGTTCGTTGCGATATCACTGAAATAATGTTGAAAGCGACGTTAAATCCTATTCACTCACACACTCGCTCACTTGTGTAGTAGTTACAGCAACTCTTCTGACACAGATATCCAGATCAGAAGACCATCGTCATGGTAACAGTCAGACTGATGTACCATCACGACGTCGGCAGAAAATTTCAAACTTGCATACAGCAGCGTTTAGTTTTCATTTTAAAGGGACTTTCAAATAGTTCAAAAGAATATGTTACAGAAATATGTGTATATCAGATGTACAGAAAGGTGCCTGCAGGTTATAATTCTGATGGAAACTCGACCTGTGTTAGGTGGTCATAATAAAACCACGTTTGACCACAGGGATTCGTAGAAGTCATTCTGTTTAGGACCGTTAATGCTCAAATTGAGCTTTTCACCCAGCAAATTGAGTATTTAGCATGCTTTTGTGGGTGCAAATTGAGTTTAATAATATTTTTAGGACCAGTTGCATTATACAGTGTAACCTCACTTTTATGCTGTTTTTGGAGGACCAAATTTTAACCACCTTATAGATTTTCAGCCTTATACATGTAGAAGGGTTGAAATAACAGGTATTCTACAATTTGGAGGACGCCATAGCACCCACCTAATATCAGACTCAGCGCTATATTGAGGCACCTTATAGTGAGGCTACACTGCATAACACATACATGTATAATTTAAAGGTGAACTGCAAAGCTTTTAATTTTATCTAAATTGCTGCTTATATACATCTTGTCTTATGTGACATAACTTTTGCCAATATTTTGGGGCAAATATAGTTTGCAAAATTGTACTAATAACAATATTTAAGTTATCCTGTTATAAATCCGTCTTAAAAACTTGCATCGCTTGTCTCTCTTGGTTTGTAGAACGTTATGACGTTATAGTGGTCCCCTTCATTCAAGTTTTATTCAAATGTGACGTCATGCTACGTCGGATGAATGAACGAGGGCCACTATAACGTCATGACGTTCCAAAAACAATGGGAGGCAAGCGATGACGTTTTTAAAAGTTCTGGCTCTCGGTATAAGTTTTGACTTCTGATATACTCAAAATAAAACAATAACCCACAGAACTATTACCACACATAATTGTAACAACTATAGAAGTTCTTGTTTTATGACATTTTAACAGAACATTGGAAAGCTTTTCAGTTCACCTTTAATCATGATTGTGATTTCATAGGAATAAACAATTTTGTTCACCTCAAAATGTGTCCTGGTCACCTAATCTATTGTTCTCTGTAACTAAAGATGTTGATTAGCTGGTTACTAACAGCTGTTTCCAACCAATTGCTCTCTGCTCTTGTTCAGTGAGAGTTGTCTGGGAGAATTTAAGTTAGATCAACCTACAATAGCTCAATGAGCAACTTGCCCTAACCTGTTAAAAAAAATTACTACTTTATTCAAAGGTCTGAAAAAATCAAGAAAAATTCTAAACTATCGAGGCAGAACAATTTATCCAATAAATGAATCAACTCATAAAAAATGAAAATGAAATATTTAGATCATCAAATGACAATGCGCTGCAGTGTTGTCTACACATGTTGTTGTTGTTGTTGTTGTTGATGCGTGTGAACTTTCATTTTCAAACCAATTCTCAATCCAGACCATTCACTTCCAGTTAAGTTTTGAGTTGTCAGTAATAAACTTCAAGCAGTCAGTTTTAAGTATTAAGTCCCTCGTATAGACTGATACATCACCTGTCATTCAAAACGTAGAATTTCTTGATGATGAAAGCATCCGGAGCATCGGCTGTATCCCATGCAGCAACTGGAAAGGACTCTCTGTATTGATTTTTTTCTTGTAAAAGTCTCACGAGAAAGTCTTTTTGGAACCCTTCGTAACCTCGCAACTAAGTAATTTCGAAGGGCATCCGAGCTAGATATTACAGTCACGTGAATTTCCATAAAATGGCGGGTTGTTTAGCTCCGTGTCGAGCTGCGGTTTTCTCCGCCAACACGTGTAAATAAATATTGAACAGTGAGTTACGCAATTCATTCAGTTTTGATTAGCTCGAATTGAGTCTTTGTCTCGGTTGAAATTCAGTTTCTCTAAATTATTGGTCACAATTGGTCACATATTCAGTTTTCACCCCCCACAAATTGAGTTTCTCAAATTTTTTTAGGACCGATAACCGGCCCTAAAAGACGACTTCTATGAATCCCTGGACCATGGTACCATGTTTCAACCTTGATTTATTATAAAGTTACTATTATACATTTTGGTCAAATTAAGGGAATCTGTGATTTCAGCTCACTGGAATTTTATGGGAATCCGACTTCTGCATTCCTGTGTAACAACAGGCCCTGGATACGGCGTCAGTGGTGGGAGCCTGATTCTGCGACATCTACATGTATTGTTGAAGGGTATTTGAGTTTTGTCAGTATTCCAGTAGTGTTTCTTCATTTTGTCACAATTTTTTTTTATCTGAAGGGCGAGATACATGTAATTAATTTAGCTCCTCCGACTTTTAGAAAAGTCTCTGATGAAGGTGTTTGGGCCGGAGACACCTAAGCTTCTTTTCTGGCAGTTCTGTATTTAAATCTCGGTGGGCAAGCAGCTGCATTGATAAATTTACCGTCCCTCGATCAGTGGGGAAACCTTGTGACGGCACGTTTTTAACGACGTAATGAGATTAGCAGGTATTGCCTGGACATCCATGAATCTGGCCGGTAATTGGATTGCTATCACCAGTGACAGCTTCAATAGCGTGCAGCGTCTGCACATTGCACTTCAGTTGATGACCTCCTTTTAGTCGTGCTCTCCCACTAAATGGTTCGCACAGTCATGGAAATTTATCTGCGGTGATTGGAGAAGCGATGATTTAAGAGGTGACTTGATCAGGGACAAGGGAATTGGCATTCAGCATTTGACTGAACCTGATGGCCAGCACTATAAAGCCCACAAAAAAACATATATATTGATATGATAAATGCCAGTCTATAATGTAAATATTAACTTTCTGGATGTATATTATTGGATTTAAGATCTCTGCCATTAAGGTTTAAAGATCCATAGTGATAAGCTTTGGATACTTCATCAGTGGGGTCTTGTAATCTACATGCACATCTGGTAATAACTCGGTTACTATTTCATGGAAAACTCCGAAACTGAAATGGAAGATGCTTAGTGCCTTGCTGATGTGCAATGTCAGTTTCTTTATGTGTTCTGATGATTTTCAACAGATAAACAATTCTTTATCGTCCTTCCAGCAATAATTTCTTGTAATTTATCGTCCTTCATGCAACAATTTCTTGTACTTTAATTATCATCCTTCGAGCAACAATTTCTTGTACTTTATTGTATTATACTTTATGTGATATCTCCAGTTCCATTTAGTACCAAAATCTGGGTATATCTTATGCATGAGTCAAGGTCACTGATTGAAACAGTAAATCATTGAAAATTGTTCTGTTTATGCTAGAAGTACAGTTTATGTGGATGTGGATCGTCATAGCAAAAAGCCTATTGATTTTTACCCTTCAGCCCATAGGGCTGCGGGGTCTTGTCATTGCCATGTACGTCCATCTGTCCATCTGTCAACATGTGTTCAGGCCTGGCCAAAATTTGGTGAGAGCTTTCTATATGGTGAGTGATGAAATGGTTAGGTTTTCAGATGGCGAATGATGATTTTATGATTTTTAATTATTTTTTATTATTTCTTGATGGCTCAGCTTGTGCACAGTTATCTATGCCCATCAGGAACCCTTGGTTTTATGTTTCATTGTGACTTGTGAATGTCCCTGATATCAGGAAGCCCTGTGTTGTGGTCCATTGATTCAGACCATCTGCGATTGGTTATCGTTGGATGGAACCTCGAGGCTTTAAATTAATTCATAAAACTTGTTACTGCAGGCTCTGGTAGTTTTTACCCCTCGGGTAGATTCTGCCCGAGCGGTATTGTCGTTGCCTCCGTCGTCTGTTCGTCCGTCCGTCCATCTGTCCATCTGTCCATCATATCACTGTAAACACATTATCTTCACTCACAACAATGAAACTTCATACAGTTGTTTATTACAACCAGTACCAGAAGCCTATTGAAAGTCGGTGTAATCGGATGTGTTTTTCAGGAGTTATGCCCCTTTATACATGTCTGTTGGTCTATATCCTTGTAAACACATTATCTCAAAAAGTTCTTCACTCACAACAATGAAACTTCATACAGTTGTTTAATACAACCAGTACCAGAAGCCTATTGAAAGTCGGTGCTATTGGATGTGTTTTTCAGGAGTTATGCCCCTTTATACATGTCTGTCTGTTTTTATCCTTGTAAACACATTATCTCAAAAAGTCCTTCACTCACAACAATGAAACTTCATACAGTTGTTTAATACAGCCAGTACCAGAAGCCTATTGAAAGTCGGTGTAATCGGATGTGTTTTTCAGGAGTTCTGCCCCTTTATACATGTCTGTTGGTCCATATCCTTGTAAACACATCTCAAAAAGTCCTTCACTCACAACAATGAAACTTCATACAGTTGTTTAATACCAGAAGCCTATTGAAAGTCGGTGCCATGGGATGTGTTTTTCAGGAGTTCACACAAACCTGTGTGGATTGCTGTGAATAGACAATAATCGTTCGACTACATCTACTATAGGTAATCACTGCTCTATTGCTATATTGTTTTGTCTGTCTATGATCTATATCATACTGGTAAAATTATGCCCACCCCAAATATGTGAGTTGTTGGGGTCAGAAACATTATTTCCACAATTGCTCTGGGCCCGGCCCGAGGGGTCCCGATGGCGACAGCCACATGTAATTCCTCAGCAATGGGCCAGTAAAATTTCTGGAGGTTCAGCAATTCAAGATGTGACAGGGTCAGTGGCATTTAATTCTTTTAGACGAGCATTCAAGAATATATTTGATTAGAAAACATACTTCTTTACTGAAATTGTGATTCCCAGTTGCTTCTCAATTTGCACATTTATATTGTGATATATGACGTGACTATGAGATATTACCTCTCTAACCAATTCTTAGATTACCAACCTACCAACATTGTATTGTATAGTCTGAGCGTGCTATGACCCTTCATGCCAGACGACGGATAATTTCTGAGAGATTGTCTGGCTAGGTTCAGAGCTCTCTCCCATACAAGAAACGCAAAATGGGAATGATCATGGGGTCGCGCGACCTCATCTCAGTAAAAAGTTTAAAAAAAAAATATTTGGCCATTCTGCAACACGTAACTCACATCTATTTATTAATGAATAATTTCCTTCAATGTCAGCCCAAATTTAGCAGAAAATTTTCTATTTTAAGCACACCTTCAATCTGAGCACACCTCTAATTTGGGCACCACGTTTACTGCCGTGATTTGGGTGTAATTCAAAGGCCTCTATATTTATCCCAGTTTTCACATTTTTAAATGGACTGATTTTTTGTCTTGACAATCAAACAGGTTAGAGAAAATCACCTCTCTACAATGGAGGTAAAAAAGGTCAGTTTTGTCCGATAAATTCAAGAATACCATCTATATCGAAAAAACAAACTATCTAATCTAATTAACATTAATTTATTAATTAGGTCTATCTAATTTGCATAATAATAGACGACATGTTTTAGTCTCTATTAACTATTATAAAACTATGCAGACTTTAATTAGAAATCCACTTTTATGATATGTAACTATTTTTTTACCTCCATTTTGAAGAGGTATATTTAGTTCTCACTGATCTGTTAAATATCTAATAGGTTTGGATGCAAGAGCTAGCCAGCTCAATGTCCGGTTATATCTATAGGTTCCTGTCCTGAGAAATTCATTTTCTTCTTTAGCAGATAATAAATGGATATAAACATTAATAGACTTTACACTTCATTTGAGAATTATGCATAGAGTTTTCTTCGAGGCAAAATGCTGAGATTAAAAGAGCAAGGACTGCCGCGAGGAAATGGGATGAAGCTCATCGTTATAGATGGGCGAACATTGACTATCGATGGAGAGAATTCTTAGTGATGAGACTGCTCATTGAACATCTCCTTTGTCTGGAGGGGAGAAAAGACTCATTTCTTCATGTTAAACGCCGCATCGACGCCAAGTTCTGGCCATTATTTTGACATGCTAAATCAGTCTTTATTGAATCTAGTCCCAAACTAAATCACAATGCCTGGATCGCTTTTTGACCTCTTTTTCGAGGAATTCATTTTTCTCTTGATTACAAGCAGAGAGAGCATCAATTACGATTATTGGGTGAAAAATTCAGTGTACAAATTTGCGGCGTCATCCCTTTCAAGCCAGAAAGTGATTTTGGCAGGCTAGGGGTGGCCCAAATAATTTGAAATCGTTAGACTGACCGGGAGAGATTCAGTTAAATAGGCAAAGACTTTGCAGATGGCTATTCCGATGAGAGAAAATTATGACTTTGACGTGGTAACAAGAAAATGGCTTTGTAATGGTTCCGTCCCATATATGATGAAATAGGCTTTGTTGGTTGGTCAGACTCTGTCACTAGAGAACGATGCTTTTACGTGTTCTCCAATTTCCCTGTAGGCGCTTCATGTAGTCTGCTGTCTCACGGCTTTTTAATGAGACCATTGCGGCCATTTCTTTTGAGAAGAAGCCAATCTGACATTGATTTCTTAGCTCGGGTTGCCCTAGCTCATTCTAGTAAACGGTACAGCGTGTAACGTCGTCTTTGTAGAGACTTAATGGGATTCACTTGATCTGTAATGCCTGTGTGATCTATTCATTTCCTGATTCGTGTGCTGCTTTCCACGCTTTGCCCTTCCTATTTGGTGGAGACACCCAGGGATTGTTTTCTATAGTAGCACGACCCATGCTGATAGGCAGTAGGCCCTACTGTACTCTCTTGCATTCCAGCCATGACATATTCCAGCGAAAAAAGCTCCTTCAGTTTGCCACATATTTTCGAGTTCTCAAATTAATTGGTCAGTCCAACTACCAGCTGGAAATCACAAAAAAATATCCACGGGAGTCCGGGCCACCCATCCCACCACCTCAGAATTTTTGGATCTCAAGCTGTTTCAAAATGTGAAGTACAGTGTACAGTGGAAGTCTACGCCTCCTGTGAACTGGGTTTTATGACTTTTCACACATGTGGGTACATTTCAGAGATCCATGAAAGATAAATATTTAGCTAACTCTTTTCATTTTACAAGGAATATATGGTACAGGCTACATCACATCTTAACTCGGCAATATCTAAAATATTATTGATTATTAGGTACCCATGCATCGATCCTCTGCGCCCATTATTTCCCAGCTTGGCTGTTCTTGGAAAATTGACCAGGAGGCTGGAAGTCTGGCACATACTTTGAATTTTACCCACCACCGATAGAAATAAACAAACATAAAATAGGCCATCTGGTCCACTCCCAACTGACATAACAGACATATAATGGTATAACCAGTTTTAGTTCATATTGATCTAGACATTGATGTTGGATGAAGTGCAGTATGTTAGATGTATATTCAACCAGGAAAGACCTGAGTGATGATACAGATGTTTTTTACATGGCTTAATGCGTCCACTAAGATGGTAAGTTTTTACCCCTCAAGCCTATTGGGCTGCAGTGTTCTGTCATCGGCATGTAAGTCGTCATCAGTCGTCGACAATCCTTGTGACTGGTCTAGAAGCCAAACCGTTGCCTAGAGACTTCAAATTTGGTGCACAGGATTGTTGGGTGGTCAACCACAAGCCTATAGAATTTGGGCACATTGTGATGAATTTTGTGGTTTCCATGGCAACATCACGCAAAATGTCCATATGATGCTGTGAACGGGATAAAAGGTAAACTGTTTCAGCTAGGGACTTCAAATTTGGCATGCATGATTGTGCAATGTTGGGTGGTCAACCACAATTTAGCCTCTTGAATTTGGGTACATTACAATGATTTTTGTGGTTTCCATGGCAACGTCACGCAAAATGTCCATTTGGCAATGGGAACGCGATAAAAGCTATACAGTTTCAGCTAGGGACTTCAAATTTGGCGTGCAGGATTGTTGGGTGGTCAAACACAAGCTTATTGAATTTGGGTACATGGCGATGATTTTTGTGGTTTCCATGGCAACGTCACGCAAAATGTCCATATGATGACAGGGATTCATAGAAGTCACATCTTACTACCGTTAATAGGCTGTAAAATTCACTCAAAAATTCAATAGAGAACACAAGAATCACGGTAAACTTATGAAAAACTCAATTCTGGCAAAAATGGTAATGCTAAAGTATTAGAATATTACACATGAAGGGGTAAAATTCTAGAAAAAATGACTATTGATTGGATAAAACTCAAAATCAGCGAGAATTTTTTTGAATATTTTGATGTCTATGAACCCCTGGATGATGTGGATGCGATAGAAGCCTAACCACTGTATTGCTATGTAGCATTGTTGGGTGGTCAACCACAAGCCTAAAGTTGGGCACATTGTGATGATATTTGTGATTTCCATGGCAACGTAACACAACATATCCATATGGCGATGTGAACGCGATGGAAGCCAGTCTCGGCTAGGGACTTCAAATTTGGCATGCAGGATTGTTGGGTGCATGTACGTCCTGTCGTCCGTCCGGTCTGTCAACCAGTTGTCAACAATTCCTGTGACCAGTCGAGAAGCCAAACTGTTGCCTCTAGAGACTTCAAATTTGGTGCACAGGATTGTTGGGTGGTCAACCCACACCACTAAGGAACCACTGTTCAGCGAATAATGTTCTATTTGGAGACTTCAACAATGACTTTGCTGTCAACTCCGCTGAAACAGCCTAGATAAACGACTTCTCGCAAGATCATGAGCTCTTTCCCATAATCCACACCCCAACCACAGATCTTAGGACAACCATTGACCAGATTTTCACCAATTTTAAACTCACAGATATACAATTTGATGTCCATGAAACGTATTATTCATATCACAAGGTTGTTTGGATTGCCATCCACCCATCCTCATCCTCGGAATCTGCTTGATCACAGATGGGAAGAGACATACAATCACAGGGATTCATACAGTTTTTGCTATCAAAAACTCGATATTACTAGGCTTCCAATGAAAATCTTTTATTATTGTTCAGATTATTATTAGAGTTCAAAGCCCGAATGGCTTGAAGCCTTTTGTTTATGTTCAGAAATTTTTTGTCCTTCCGTCATATTTTTCACACGCGATATGTCAAATTATTTATTATAGTCCTCCAATGCATTCAACATCCCACACTGAATTTAACATATTTTAATCTTCTACAAGCCACTGCTAAAGCATCTTCGGCATTCAACTAAATCTTTCAGGCTTTTACATATGCATTTTCCATTCATTGTGTACCAATATACACTGACTAAAACTGTCTGACTGAGGGGTTGTTGTACCCTTTAAGTGCTGCCTCATGTTTACCAAGTAATTAACAGATCAATCATTATGAGCTGACCATAATTGCGAAGTAGACACAGGTTCTTGGTGCCACATATGTTTGATGCAGACATTCCTCCTCATTATACATGTATCTTGACTGTTAAATAATAGCAAATCATTTTTTATCTGTAAGCATTGAAATCATGCCAAATTGTTTTGCCTTTTAATTCCTCCGGCATATATGACCAGGGGATGTAGCGATTGCCATGAAAGTCTGTCAGTCCATCTGTCTGTCCATCTGTCTGTCCATCCGTATTTCTCATTATTGCAACTCTCCCACTATACTTTTGATACGAATTAACTCTTTCCCCCATAGACTTGTGGGGAATTTTCTCTCTCTGACCCATAACAGATTTGTAATGGCGTAGGTCTTTAACCCATGGACTGATTTCAATTTTCACACGTTTCCAGCGATGTAAAATATCCCGTTTTATGTCCCATGTCATGTGGGAAAATATTTACCAATGGTCTCCCACAGGCCCATTCTACGTAATTTGTTCACGTTTTATATCAATATCAGCAACGTTTAATCTAAAAATAAGTAATCTTGCGAAAAAATGTTTTGTGTTTGCTTTCCATCTGTTGGAAATCACGAAAAAAGCGAAGAAATTGTCGCATTTTAGCTGCGTTTTGCAGCGTTCTGTTGTTGTTGTTCTGCTGCAATTCCTGTATTATCGTATACCATTGTAAAGCTTATTTTCCGTACATTCGGGATGTCGCAGTTACATCATGAGATGGCAGGTATAGAACGAGCTATAACTGAAAAATCCCATGTACTTCCCTAAAGGAGAACGAAGGCTGATAACAAGGTGAAGTAAAACAGCATCACTCATTGGCCCATGGTTGAGCGACCTTGAGCGACCTTTTCAGAGGCCCGGCGTGATTGGAGCAGTCGATTTTTTGCACGTGGTCGCCATGGTCATGGGTCCACGAAACCGCCACGAAACACAGCGGGGCCAAAGAATGGCGGATAAATTTTAAAACGGGAGATCAACAGGTCCCGGGAAATGTTTATAATAAACTCAGATGGGCAGATTTGACGAGCTAGTCATCAAGGTTAGATACTTTGGTAGTTTATGCTCGCGTTACGTGAAATATTCAGGAATTTGGAAGCCGGTTTTACAATTTTTCGAACGTTTGTCTTGGAGCACACAAAACAAATTTGTTGTCAAATCGCGCATTTTTCATCTTTTATTTCTGTTTCTCTCCCGATTTCGTTTTACCCTTACCATAAAACATACCAACAGTCCATATAGTCAGATTTATTGAAATTTTGGCTTTCTGAAAATGTATAGTTTTAATTAGGTTTTACTCAAAGTAAACGCCAAAAATTGCAAGAATAATCCCACACATGGGAACTCAAGTCACTCGTCAAAACCCGTCTTCATGGGTTACGCGAACACTCGTCAAAACACGCTTACATTGGGATCGACACAAGTCGTCAAAACCCGCTTATATGGGGGAAAGAGTTAAGCTTATTATCCACTGTTTGCAGGGTGTTGGTCTGCCTGGGTCATCTCAAACCACCATGTATGATATAATCAATTACCCCCTGGGGTGGGCATGATACAATATTTAGTTCGGGTACCATACTGTCATTACAGTTTACCTCAAGCTTTGGTTTTGCAACGTGACATATAATTGGGCTAAGATACATGTATCCTGAATAGGGCCTGTAGTTCTTACATGAAAATTGATGAGACATGGTGACAGCTAGGGGTTCAAAATAATCGATGCCTGTGCACAATGTCATGAAGCCATCAGATGTAGTAGCTGTTTTAGATGTACTGGAGCGTCAAAAAGGCTGGCACAAAGATACATGTTTCATCCTTCGCCACCAGAGACCAAAGAATCTTAGACTTTATACAGCCACTTTCATCACTGAATTTCTCAGTGAGAATCTATAGGCAAACGTCACATTGTCTCCTACAGAACATGAACCAGATAAAGAGAGCCATCAGCCTGGGGTTGACTATTCAAATAGATTCTTAGTTAAGGAACATGCAATTGGTGGCAACAAGTATTGGTAACAATGATTTCCAATCAGCGCCTGTTTTATAACACCATGTGTGATCGATGTTGAGGCATACATGTAGTCATTCTTAAGGTATATTGCTAATGAGAAAACAGATGGGCAGATCTGTTCATACATGATTTACACCAAAGCCAACTTTAGCAGTAGCCCATGACCGGATGTGTGTCTGGTGTAAGTTTAGTTAACCTGCGTCTTCTCATTCTTGAGTAATGTTGGTAACAAGCAATTATTGACACAT
The DNA here is from genome assembly GCA_036873755.1 of Hanleya hanleyi. Lineage (NCBI taxonomy): Eukaryota > Metazoa > Mollusca > Polyplacophora > Lepidopleurida > Hanleyidae > Hanleya > Hanleya hanleyi. The sequence continues at coordinate 153,601 of JAVTVY010045245.1, read as the reverse complement.
TGACATAATTTGACTTGGTGACCCAGAAGAAATAGGTCAATTTCAATGATTTTCAGTGGGCTCCTATTCTGTGACCACATGCATATGTTAGCCAAGATTGGCACTAATATGTGTAACCCCAAAGCTAATTAAGTTTAGCAGTAGTCTATAACCGGATGTGTGTCTGGTGTGAGTTCAGTTAACCTTGTATGAGGCGCCGTTTGTCACTTTCTGATTTAATTTATTTATTTATATATATTTGGTATTTATCAGCCGGATATATAAATCCGTTAAATATGGATATGAAATAAACACTGAATTTAGTAAAATTTAAATCCTATATCAGCGAAAATAATACGTGAAAGATTTATAAATACGTATTTGAAACTATATGAGATATATATATCTCTAGTTATGTTAGTTTTTGGATATAAATTTCTTCAATATATATATATATCCTCGATCAACGGTCGCTTATTTATATATCCGACGTAACGTATTTGCTGATATATAAATATTTCAAAATCTGTTGTTGGAGAAATATATATACTGTCATCGCCAAAGTTCTGATTTATAAATCCTTAACTGAGAAAGTATTGGATATATATATCCTAAGTAAGATATGCTAATGAGTAACTGGTGACGTCGTCGGTTTTGCTGCGGTTTTAGAAATGACCAGGGCAAGAAATGTCAAGTTGTCGAAATTTATGGTCCACTGACAATAAATTCATGTTTATCCGCTGGGGGAAATGTTTGTACAAAATCTTGATTGTCATATAGGATATAAAGTGGACACCAGTCTCCACCGGCTTTAGTTATCATCAAAGACGGTGCGGTGTTTGCAGTAAACCCTCTAATAATTCAATTGTAAGAAGTGAAATATCTCACCAAAAAGTCAGGGCGTGATAAAATTTATTAGAATAGCAAGTTGACAAAATGGCCAGAAATCATGCAGAGGAAATATTATTTCTTGGTTATTTCAATGAGTCTAGAGGATTAACAAATTTATTAGACGACTGATTTGAATTGTGTTAATGAAATTAAAGGTTATTGTATTTGGTGATTGAATTATTATAGGATTTACCTACCCTAGTAAACTCCTTCTGCTGTTAGCCTTGTATACGTTCATGCATGGATTTTCTATCCGCATGTTTTATAAAACGTAACTTAAACTGCTCTTCATGCATAGATTATAATCTGTAAATATTCAATCAGGAGCCTCGACCTGATCGATTTTCCTCTCAAATGACTTTTGGCTGTTTTGGTTTTTGGTTGTATACAATTTAACAGGATTTTTCGATATATGTAAAGGTGATATAAAATTATATTTTTTATCATTTAGAAAGTGATCGTATAACAGTATTTTCGTTATTTTGGGATAACACTATCTTAGATTAGCACAAATTCTAGTGCTGAAAATTTGGTCGAGTCCCGTGCGGGATTCGAACCAGCGACCTCATTGTCAGGCACCTAATCGCCAGCACTGTATGCCAGCGATCTAAACCACTCGGCCAACGGGCCTCCCACAAAAATAGGAGGTAGCAGATTAGGTGCCTGACTCTGGGGTTGCTGGTTCGAATCCCGCACGGGACTCGACCAAATTTTCAGCACTAGAATTTGTGCTAATCTAAGATAGTGTTATCCCAAAATAACGAAAATACTGATATAAAATTAGAAAACTGCTACTAAAATATATGAGAAGGCCAAAACAAATTTCGACATTTTGTCGCCCGACTTTACGGTAGGCCCCCGACGTCATATTGACTGAACTGGTATTGCGGTAGACTTATATCCTTATTGTTGTCTGTGCTAATGACACAAACATAAACGTAACAGGAAGGGTTTTTTCTTAGGTAAAAGCCATGCTACCTTTACATCATCTTGGTCTTTTCAAAAAGTCGGAAAACCACAATTTAAAAAAAATGAACTTTAGGCTTTCGCTTATGTTTGACTTGTCAAAGTGAAAAATCAAACACCAAATAAGCAGAACTTACCACTTCTATATTTCAATTTCCGAAATTACCGAAAACGAAAATCAAAAGTAAAATATTCATTTCTTTATAAAAATTAGACAGCATGTGTAATGAAAGTATTATTACTAGTCCGACTCCAGTTCTGGACCTAGTCCTATATATGGTAAGACCCAGCGCGCTCCAGACTGAACATCCTCGTGTCGTCTGGAAGTTTATCACGCTTGTAACTTGGGAGTTATAAAACATCTTAAAACTGGACTTTAACAGTGTTACAGTTTTATATGAAAACATTACATGGTGTCTAGAAGTGGTCTCACACTGCAGAGATGAGTTCCGATCCGTTACCAGCTCCGAAATCGCTGAATTTGTAGGGAAACGTAGCCGAAAATTGGAGAAGATGGATCCAACAGTACAGACTGTACATGCGCGCCACGGAAAAAGATGGTAAATCGGAAAAGCTACAGTGTGCGATGTTTCTGACTTTAGCCGGAGAGAACGCTATTGAAGTGTATAACACATTCACATTTCTGGAAGCAGAAAAGGATAAAATAGAGCCACTGATTGAAAAATTCCAAGATCACTGCATGCCGAAGAAAAATCCGACGTTTGAGAGGTACATCCTGAACCAAAGAGTACAAAAACCCGGTGAGTCATTTGATCAGTACCTTACAGAGTTGAGACTTTTGATCAAAAACTGTGAATACCGTGAACTAACTGACAGTGTATTAAAAGACAGAATTGTCGAAGGTATTCTAGATGAACAAACCAGAGCTAGACTTTTGCGAGATACTGAAGTAGATTTAGCAAAATGTGTATCAATCTGCAGAGCTGCAGAAGCCGCAAAAAATCAGATGAAAGTAATGTCCAGCGAAGACAGTAAAGTGACACACGCAGTAACAAAAAAGTTCAACAGAGGTGGTTTTCATGGCAATAGAGGGGGTCGAAAAAGAAACGATTTCCATGCACATGCACAAACAAGACAGAACAATATGTGTGGACAGTGTGGATACAAACACACATCATTTGGTAAATGTCCTGCAAGAGGACAGGAATGTAGAAAATGCAAAAAACCAGATCATTTTGCCAAAATGTGTAAGACAAAGATTAGTAGTGGTAAAAGAGGGTCTCGAACACAGGTGCATTTTGTGGACTCAATGTACCATGAAGGATCTGCTGCTAATTCGTATTCTAGCTACACCGGATGTCAAACTGATGATGATTCTGAATTCCTGGTGGAATCCGTCACTGAAAATGACGAGTGTAAACACAAATCTACAGAACCGTGGATAGTTCCAGTCAAGACTAATGACTGTGTTGTTCCAATGAAATTGGATACAGGATCAGATGTTAACATTCTGAGTTATGATGATTATCTGAAAATGAACCATCGTCCAAAACTGAAAACAACAAATGTCAAGTTAACTGCGTACGCAGGAAGTAACATTCCAGTAAAGGGCCAATGTGTGCTCACAGTCGAATGTAAAGGTCAAAGCAGAAAATCCCTGTTCATAGTCAGCCCAGCTTCAGTCCAACCAATTATTGGTCGCAATCTGTGTGAAGAACTTGGTTTAATCAAACGTGTTTGGGTGGTGAACAAAAATGAAGTGAACACTAATGTCAGTCAAAACAGTGAGGCACAGAAAAAAGGCGATTTGGCAGAAAGCCAGAAAAAATTGAACTGACAAAACAAACAGAGCCACTGAAAAATGAGAACTACAACAACATTGATAGTGAATATGCAGATTTATTCCAAGGCTTAGGTTGTATGCCAGGTACAGTTAAAATCAAACTGCGAGAAGGTGCACAGCCTGTAGTCGAGCCGTGTCGTAAAGTTCCTTTTGCGTTACACGGGAAACTGAAAGAAGAACTCGCGAGAATGGAATCACTCAATGTCATCGAAAAAATCGAGGAACCAACAGACTGGGTGAGTTCGATGGTGATAGTACACAAGCCAAATGGTAAACTTCGGATATGCCTTGATCCGAGAAATTTGAATCAGGCGATTCTCAGAGAACACTACAAACTGCCAACGCGCGAGCTAGGATATCATGTCCAGGTTTGCAGGTGCAACAGTCTTTTCCAAACTAGATGCTTCTAGTGGATTCTGGCAACTCAAGTTAGATGAGGAAAGTTCGCGTCTGTGTACGTTTAATACTCCATTCGCTAGATATCGCTATCTTAGGCTTCCGTATGGAATCTCCAGCGCACCAGAAATCTAACACAGAACTATTCATACATTATTTGAGAAGATGGAAGGTGTGGATACGTCCATGGATGATGTCATTGTTTCAGGTCGTGACAAAGCCGAGCATGATGCCAGACTTAAACAAGTATTGGAAACAGCCAGAGAGGCAGGGATAAAACTCCAGAGAGTAAAATGCCAATTCGGAGTGAATGAGCTAACATTCGTTGGTGACACAATCTCAGCAGAAGGTCTGAAACCTGATGCTAGAAAGGTCCAAGCGATCAACGACATGCCAACGCCGACGTGTAAGAAGGACGTCCAGCATTTCTTAGGTATGGTCAATTACCTGGGAAGGTACATTCCAGATGTCTCGACCAGATCTGCTCCACTTCGTCTGTTGTTGGATAAAACTGTCTCATGGGAATGGTCCCATGATCAGGAGAGATCATTCACTGATCTAAAACATGCTGTGACTAGTGAACCTGTTCTACAGTTCTATGATCCAGAGAAACCAGTTCGTGTTTCGTCTGATGCTAGTCAAAGTGGTGTAGGAGCTGTCCTATATACTCCAGCAACATGGTGAAGAGTGGAGACCAGTCGCATTTGCTTCAAGAGCAATGACAGAAGCAGAGTGTCGGTACGCGCAAATAGAAGAGGAATCACTGGCCATGACGGTTGCATGTGAACGCTTTCATCAGTATATATATGGTCAAACTGTAGAAGTCGAAACTGACCATAAGCCGTTAGAGGCAATCTATTCCAAGCCATTGAGTGATTGCCCGCCACGAATTCAACGATTCAGACTGAGATTACAGAAGTATGATCTGAAAGTGTCATACACTCCTGGAAAGTTCATGTATACTGCCGACGCGTTGTCGAGAGCATTCGACAAGAACTCAAAACCAACCAGTTGCACTGAACAGGATGTTCAGGTTACTGTTGATGCAGTACTCGCGTACATGCAAGTGACTGATGAAAAGCAGGATGTCATTCGATCAGCTACTGCTGATGATTCGGTGATGTGTTCGCTGATCAAGACCATCAACTCTGGATGGCCTGTAGCGAAACACATGTGTCCAAGTGAAATCCGAGAATATTGGAACTATAGAGACGAAATGTCTGTCATAGGTGGTATGGTTTTCAAGGCCACACGAGTGGTAATACCGAGCAAACTCCGACCAGATATGCTCCAGAAAATCCATGTAGGTCATCTGGGACAGGATAAGTGTAAACGACGCGCTCGAGAAGTATTATTCTGGCCAAGAATCGGCCAGGACATAGAAAATCTTGCTCGTACTTGTGAAGTTTGCACGACATTTCAGAACCAGCAATCAGCTGAACCACTTATGCCGCATCCGCCTGCTAGTCGACCATGACAGAAGATAGGAACAGACTTATTTGAAACTGGTAAACGACATTACCTGATTCTAGTAGACTATTATTCCGGATACCCGGAAGTATGCCCACTGTCAAGCCAGACAAGTGGACAAGTGATTCATGGGATGAAGTCAATATTCGGGAGACATGGTATACCCGATGAGGTGTTTAGTGACAATGGTCCGTGTTACGCAAGTGTCGAATTCAAACAGTTCACAGAACAATGGCAATTTAATCACAATAGTTCAAGCCCAGAATTTCCCCAGTCAAATGGAATGGCCGAGAAGGCAGTTCAAACTGTGAAGCGTATCCTACGAAAAGCAGTAGAAGGTGGAGAAGATCCATATTTAGCTTTGCTAGTGTATCGAAGTACACCGCTGGAAAATGGACTTTCCCCAGCACAACTACTTATGGGACGCCGCATCAAGTCTAACCTACCGATGAAGGAAAGCCTTTTGCATGTCAGAGACTCTAACAAAGTCACTCGTCATAAAACGCTTGGTAAGCAAACGCAGAAATTCTACCATGACCGCAATAGTAAACCGCTTTCCACGCTCTCTCCCAACAGTGTAGTTCGTCTTCGGAAGAACAATTCTTGGGCTGAGAAAGCAGAAGTTCTACGAGAAGTCGCTCCTCGTTCATATCTAGTTCGAACTTCAAGTGGTGCAGTACTACGGAGAAATCAACGTGATCTCCTTAATACCAGTGAGCAACGTTTCGTTCCAGTCAGAGAGCCTGATGAGTTTGTACGTTCGCCGAATACCATCGCGTGTGATCTACCTACAATTCCGAACAGAGATATATTATCTCCTAGTCCATTGAGAAGCTCCAGCAATCAACCTGTCGTGTCTACTCAACTGTCCGTGAATGAGAGACAACCAGTTCCAGTCCAAAGGTCTACAACGATGTCGGGAAGATCAATCCGAAAACCGTTACGACTGATTGAGAACATGTGACTCTAAGCATTATGCAAGCATCAGTTAAAGTTCTGAATTCATAAGCTGTTTTAATTTTGGTTAATTCAAATTCAGTATTACTAGATGCAATACGTGAATATGAACTGTTAATTTGTTTGAGATTATTGTGTGAACAAGTGACATTTAATATGTGAGAAACATTCTCTCATGAACTTGATTCAAGTTGATACAAGTCGCAAGGATGGACTTTTTCAAATGGTAAACTTGTGATTCTTAAGTGACAATTTAAGTTGTGAATTATATGAAGTTTTGATAAATGATAACAAAACACAAAGACATTTGAATCCAGAAGATATGGACTTTATTGAACTTTAAATTTAATTACAAGTTGAAGTTTATTCTATTTTTCTAAAGTAAACAAAGGGAGATGTAATGAAAGTATTATTACTAGTCCGACTCCAGTTCTGGACCTAGTCCTATATATGGTAAGACCCAGCGCGCTCCAGACTGAACATCCTCGTGTCGTCTGGAAGTTTATCACGCTTGTAACTTGGGAGTTATAAAACATCTTAAAACTGGACTTTAACAGTGTTACAGTTTTATATGAAAACATTACAGCATGATTATATGCCTTATGTGAAATCGTTCTATCTTCGTTTTACCTGTAGTAAAATATCATTGGATTAAACCTGTTGACTGCATCATGGGAGCATAGAATTTATTATTACTCCATGATGGGAGTACAAGAACTGCCTAAAGAAATTTCCCCTATAACATTGATAGATGGTTCACATATTAGTGCCAGTTTACAACACAACGGTACTCTGTGGAAAGACCCACCCATGACACGTGCCAGCGCAGTAAAGATAAGACTTGGAGAGCTTCGGGTGACATCAGCGGTTTGGGGGTAATACGTATCGCAGCTCATTAGCATGTTTCACTGGGATATATATATCCACAATTTTCTCAGTTCAGGATTTATATATCAGAACTTTGGCGATGACAGGATATATATATCTCCAAGAACACAATTTGAAATATATATATATCAGCAAGATACGTTTCGTCGAATATATAAATACGTGATCGTTGATCGAGGATATCGAATAAATTTATATCCAAAAAAATAACGTAACTAGAGATATATATATCTAGCCATCTAAAACAGGTATTTATAAATCTTTCACGCATTATTTTCGCTGATATAGGATTTAAAATTTACTAAAACCAGTGTTAATTTCACCTTCATGTTTAACGGATTTATATATCTGGCTGATAAATACCAGATATTTATAAATAAATAGATTAAGTCAGAAAGTGACAAACGGCGCCTTATAACCTTGGCCTTCTCATTCTTGAGAAATGCTGGTAGCAACCAATTAGTGGCAAATTTGACATAATTTGACCTGGCCACCCAGAAGAAATAGGTTAAGTACATGTACAATGATTTTCAATGGACTCCTATTCTGCGACCACATGCATATTGTTTGTTCAAGTTTGACTTGAGGTGTGAAAACCCCTGCATATTTATATTTGCATGCTGGAGTCCAAAATCTCGAAGCTTTGAAATGTATTGAAAAGTGAGTCATTATATCAGTTTTGGAATTGTCCGCTCGCACTAATATGTCTCAATTCCTATAGCTTTATTACATTTACGGTAATTCCCCTAATAATTCGATCACCGGAAGTGCAACAAAAATGGCTTACATCTAAAAATATTCTTGATGGCACCATCCACAAGATGTCACATTTTGTCATTACATGGCTTTTCTTCAGTTTGAAGGAAGAATGGGAATGTTAATGTAATGTTTGAATAACAGAGTTGAAAAGTGAACTTCCTGTGATTGAATTATTAGGGGAATTACCGTAATGTGCTGTTATTTACTTTTTGGGATAATTGAGTCCCCAAGATATTACACAAAAATTACCATCTTGTATTTTTGCAGGCACTACTGCAGGCCCATGACGTAGTGTCGTACGAAGTCTACAGAGATGATGCTGCCTCCGGTACACCCTCGAGCTCCCCAGCACACAGGTTCGTGAACAGCAATCCAGAGATGGAGAGCTCCAGTTCGGCTTCTGATGTGGAGAACTTGGCCCGCATTCGATTGGTCCAGTTTGAGAAGTTAGCTGGAGAACCAATGGTAATTATGTCGACATAATGATGATCAGCAGAATAAATTTAATCAGCTAGGGCTTTTGATATCGGATTAGATGCAAAAAAGGGTCACAAAAATACAAGTTTTTATTGCGCATTTGAATAATTATATTTCTGAATTTGTAATATTATATATGGAATTATTCCTGTAATTTTCTATTGTTTTCCAGAACTGCTAGCTCACAATTAAATTGCAACATTTTTATCGAGCCTCAAGCAATATGTGGAAAACTTTACTAAGAGATCACAATATTGTCTGTTGGTCTGTCCATCTGTCATTCTCTTCATCCGTCAAACTTTGATGTTGAGCAAAATGTCAAAGTTTGTGATACTAAAGTAAAAATATTTCTCAACATTTCAAAGAAAAATATGTCTCACCAGAGGCTGATTAATGTAAAATACACATTAAGAATGTGTGGAAATTACTATAATTTGCAGGGGATCACATTAAAAGTTAACGAGGATGGGAGATGTTTAGTGGCACGTATCTTGCATGGAGGCATGATACATAAACAAGGTATGTTACTATTTTCTACAAAACAAATCTTCCTGCAACCTGTTCATTGACAAACAAAGCCAGACGAATGACCTACATGTAAGCAATCACGACCTATCTATATTAACTCACCCAACATTCATCAGTCAGATCTAATTGTTCAGGAAGTCAACCAGTCATCTGGATATCATGCATTTGGTATTCCGATCAGGAAATTTCTTCAACTAGAAATTTGACAGATGTTTAACGGTAATAATTCAATCACAGGAAGCAAACATTCCTACCATCAAGTCTGAGGGTAATCTAATTTATTAGAACAGGAAGTTGACAAAGTGGTTCAAAATCAGGCATATAGTCCATTATTTCTTCAGTATTTCTCTGGATTTTAGAGGGTCGTCAAATTTATTAGAACCACAAATTTTTCCATTTTGTCCTCAAAATTGAGGGTGATTGAATTATTAGAGGGACTATCGTATTGTTTATTAAATTATTCCTAGTTGAATGGTCAATGTATATTACAAATATCAATCAATCCTGTTTTTTTTATATCCCGATATTTGAACTTCATACAAGAGTTTTCGTTCGGCTCAATAACCTTTGTGTACTTTCAGGCACTCTACACATAGGGGATGAGATTACGGAGATCAATGGAGTCAGCGTTCAACACCAGCGAGTGGAGAGTTTACAGAGGTTACTGGTGAGGGTCCATTGATCTACTCCATACTTCTGTTTTCTTACTCGTTGAGCTTTGATTTTGATTCGAACATAAAAAAATTATCTGCTTATTCAAGCTAGTTCGTGGACTGCTGGTATAGAGCTGAAGCACACTCTGAAGGGAACTTTTTTTCTCATGCCCCTTCCTCAAAGTAGAAGGGGCATCTTGCCTCTGTCCCAAATGGTTAAAGCTGCAGCTATGAAATTTGATAGGGATGTGTTTAACAATGAGCTGACAATTTGATTAATATATGATGTTTGATTTTAATTACGGGTACCAGGAATCTGAAATTTTGCTGATGTTTAGACCAAAGTGTTGAAGATCTGATCGACTTTTGAGAGTTGGAATATTTTAAAATTTTACTCTATAGCTGGAGTGGTCGCATGTGACTGGAATAAAGCCTTTACCATTTAAGTTATGGAGATGAAATTTTGAAAAAAATATTTATATATACAGTATCATTGTTTAGTCGATCTCCGTCAAGTGAAAAAACAATGTATAGAGAACACGTTTTTCTGCCTTTTCTCCCAGAGTCCAATTAAGGGCACAGTGACCTTGAAGGTCGTGCCTTGTGAGGTGCTGGACCTGATCACCCCCAAAGAGGTAAACTAAACTGTGTGAAACTCCAAACAATATAACCTGAGTGTTTTTTTACATACTAACCCAAGTTAACTCTAAAAACACAATGATTAACGCTCAAGACATCACCAGATGTATATTTCCTAACCTCTTGCACTCGTCATCATAATAGTTGATACCCTTTATGGTAATAAATGTAGCCTAATTATTGAGGGTCACTCAAAGGCATACATTGGGTTCAAATGTGGGTGAAAAACACAAAAACTCCAACTTTTAAAACTACAATCGATCTATCGAAGAGAAGTCATAATTGACAACTTTCAGCTGAGGTCCCGAGTGTTGTGTTTATTTTGTCACCAACGACTCTTTCAAGTTTGGAGTGATTTCAGCAGAAATATCAACTTTGAACACTATTCCCTCGTGTGAAAATCACCTTGGCAATACTGGTGCAGTAAAAGCTGACTCGATGATTGTAGAACAAGTGCGTGACTCCAACGCGACAACTCATCGAGCATTTTTCTGATAAAACGAAGGAGTATATACGTGGATGTGTTTGGTAAACATCGCAGCCTATGCCTATCATATTAGTCTCACGATCACAATTTGGATACTTTTGTAACCACAAGTGTTCATTTGTGTTTTGGTTTCTCTCTCGTCGCGTTCAAGTTAAATCTGCCCAGTACTTACATATATTCTCTGCAGCTCTGTAATTGCAGCTTATTTATATAACTTTATTTTCTGAGGGCTCAGGAATATATCCTGTCAGTTTGGAAAACTGTTCTTCCCCGATGCCCTCTAACAACATGAAACAATTGCAATGAAACTGAAATCCAGCTCGACTATTTTTCAGAAAAGTAACCGGTCCAAAATAGCGATACCGATCAGGCTTATATTATGTTGATAACTTCTTAGTTCACCAAACGGTATGCTCGCAATCTGCCCATCTGTTGGGGAAGATTGTTTGTGATTTCAAGAACATTTTCACTGTTACATGTTTGTCTGAACTGGGTATGGTATTAAAGCATATCTTATGGTCTCAAGAATGGACTGCTGATTTTGTTATACTGGTGTCTCCTCGAGAGACTTTCTGTGAACATGATGAATAGATGGATTATATTCCGGCCGATTTCATGCTTGCGAATTAGATGAGTGTGGTGTGTAAACAAAAATGATAGAAAAAGCTTCAGCTTTGCCAAAGCTTGCAGGCAAGAGATCATCTCCTCGCAAAACAAAATTGGCTTGTTTAGTGATGTTCAAGATGCTTGGATCCCCTTTGATATTCCTGATATTACATCGTATCTGTATACGCCTCAAGGTGGAGGCTCAGAGTTAAACCGCTATGTGTCCGCATGAATCAATATTATGTCGTGTTTTCTCCCTGTAGCGGACTTGTGAAGTGGGAAATCAGCCCTAGACAAAAAATCAATCCGAGGATACTTTACTTCCTTTTAGTTTATAAGCCATATATGAGCCTCCGCGGGAGATTAGATATTTACCAGAGAATCCGCCCAATAACGACGCAGTATCGCGGCTTATTACAACAAATAAAGTTTCTTGGCTCAGTTCCACACGCAGTGTTGCAGGCTGTGACAGTGCTAAGACCTGTAGTTATTCTATGATCTGGGCTAAATATTTTCGGCAGTGATTGCTGACTTACAGCTATTCATGACCACGGTTGAGAAGTTGGCATTTCCAATTTGGCTGTGCGACAAATGTCGGAACAATTGGTCCAATCAGCCTACAGTAATACCTTCTCTGCTTGACCGCGCTTTTTGAACATTAACACCTTCCATTGGCAGCATCTCCATAACCATGATTTATCTGTAAACAATTCAACCAATCAATCACTAGGGATTGGAGCCATTCAAGGTAATTCTGTATGCTTTGCTGTGATTGGTTCTTGTTATTGGTAACCGTGGTGACCCATCAAATCTTACAGCAGATTGGTTGATATTCATTCTGACAATGATATTTGATGGATTTTAGTTGACTGATTGAAGAAATTAACCATGACTGACCGATTGTCTGCAAAGAAACAGCATGTATGGTACTAATTGTGGACTTCAAAGTATTTCTGCTTCTATTTTTATCTGATTCATTTTTTGGAAAGTGTGTTAATTGTGCATGGTTTTGCTGATAATCTATAATTTCCCATTTTCTGAACATTATTGAGTCTCTGTGTACATGTACATTTACTACATACTATGCCACATTTGGTATTGAAAGTTTACAGAATTCCTGTGGCTCTATTTATATTGTCAGAATAGACTATCAAATACTTTTAGGGCAAGGAGTATGCCTATTCAATTCCAACAATCTGCTAACTTGAGTCTCCAAACTCTAAAATTTGTCCAGGCCAGTTTCAGGAATATCTGTTATCAAGTTACAAGCTATAAGTGAAAGCCAGAACCATGCTGTCTCATAGCATTGATTTATACCTCCTACTGTCAAATATACCCTCTGATTGCACTGGGGTTGAAAATCCTAACAGATCGATCGATACATGGCTTGCAGGGATGGAATGCGCATGCACGCCATGTTTATCTGCAAAGTGAAGTTAGAGGATGTTACAGCGAGGACATTTGAAACTCTGATAATGGGAAAATGACTGGAACAATCATCTTCAAAACTTAAGTTGTGGGTTTGACAAAATGCTGCATTTCAGCTCTCTAATTGAAGTTTTTTTAAGAAATAAAAAGCTTTCATTTAAAACTGACGATAGATGAGAGATCAATGAGATTTAACAACTCGTAATAGGACCCCCTTGTATGATTTCAGAAAGATGCTCAAGGAAGCGTAACACTGAAGATTGTGCCTAGCTACAGAAATACCCCAGGCCACTGTGAGGTAACTCTGTCTGTCTATCTGTAATTCATTGTAATACTCGTAACAATATTTGCCATGACAGACTTTATGCTTATGATGAAAAATCAATGAGTTTTGATGATATCATATAATCTAAGTTGAATTTTAATAATATTAACCCGATTCATGTGAAATTTTGCATACAGATACTATTGACAATTAGTGGTGCCTTTGTTGTACAATCCAAATTTGTAGAAACTGCAGTGAAACAAAAAAGAAAAACGTTCATTGGACTGGGCCATTTAATTTGAGACATCCATTCTTGGCCCTGTAAACTGTCAATTCTTAACAGAGTTGTGGGTAATATGCAAATGTCACATTACATATGGCAGTGTGACTAACGTCACAGGACCTACGAAGTAGGTTAGGCATTTGGACTCCGACGCCCACTGATCTCTTGGAAATCCCCCCGCCCCAAGTTGAAATCCTGCCTATATTAAGATGGGCACAGCCCAACTCAGAATCACCAGTGATTTTCATAAAAAATCACCAGAAATTTTCACCAAAGGTAGGTCAGCTGAGAACTTGCTGGTAACAGTCCCTTAATGCACCTTCATGCAAAAAATCAAGGTTCTAATATCAACGGTTCTCCTTATTTTGCAGACGAAAGGATTCGGATTGGCTCACTCACTGACTACCGGACAATCTGCAGATGGTAGCGTACTTCGTAGGAATAATTTATATCTATAAATGCTTTTGTCTTCTACAGATTTATGTGAAGGCCTTGTTTGATTACAATCCAAAAGACGATGATCTCATTCCGTGCGCTCAGGCTGGCATTCCATTTAAAGTCCGAGACATTCTACAGATCATCAGCAAAGATGACCCCAACTGGTGGCAGGCGCGGAAGTGGGGCCTAACTAATACTGCTCCCGCCGGGCTGATTCCCTCCCCTGAATTACAGGAATGGCGGACAACTTGTTCAGCTATTGAACGGGCAAAACAAGAAAATGCAGGTTAGAAGAAAAGCTTTAGTTAATTCACTTCTGCAGTTAGTTATTGTGTATCTCAGTCAATGGTTAGATAATCTTTTTTACTCCTCAGCCCTACGGGCTCAGGAGTATTGTTGTGGCCCCAGCAGTGTGTCTGTCCGTCTGTCCGAGCCGTATCGCGAAAACTATTGCAAGGAAGTTCTTGAAACTTACAGGTTATGATCCTTTTATTTTTTATTTGTGCCTTTGAAACTTTCAGGTCTAACCGGTCATTAATTATTTTTTTACATTTTTTTTTATTTTTCTACCATTTTCCAGTCTTCTAAAAAGGGATCTCCAAGTATGCATACATTAGGCCTACATTCATACTGATTTACATACTCTCCCTGGCATGTAGCCTATCAGAGCTCCATAGTAAAGTTGTATGTCTGCCATTGGATCATTCGGTGTAGTGCAGGACTCATTTGCATATTCAGTAGTCTGGTATTGCCAGTGATTCATTCATATGGAATGTATGAACACATTACTTAGAACTAATGTAGATCCAGCAGTTTTGCTTCTTTGGAGCTTCTTACTATTAAAGTGACAGTCAACACCCACATTTTAAACCAGCAACATGGTATTAAGTCCTGATATCTGATTTATTTGTGCATTTGGCTAGAAAGTGTTGCACCAAACACTGGCAAGGAAGAGGGCTTATATAGAATTCAATGAACCACTCCCCTTCACAGCTGGGCTTAAATTAACCCTTTCGCCGATTATTTCCCCTGACAAAAGTGACCTGCTGACGATCAATTCCGTGAGAACTTTTAAAATGTGTATATGTTGTCTTTGGAATGCTAGAAATTTCGTTTGTTTCCGAGATTTGCAGAAAAACATAAGAAACGTTACCTATCGATCCACAATACACACTCCAGTGTTATTTGCTCTAGTTTTATAGCAAGATAAATAAAATAGCATACAAAATTAGGTTTTACTGCGAGAGAATGCGCTTTTCCCCGGCTTTCTCGACTTAAAAACGTCAAAATCCAACGGAGAAATCGTCTTGTTTCGACCGCATTTGACAGCGTTTTTCTCGAGTTTTACTCTGCCAATCTTCATGTTTGAACTCTCATTGGAAAGGCGTAACCTTTCACCTTTCTACTCAAGAAATAACCTGGAATGGATGGCAAAATAAAACGGAGGATACGATTGGATTGTAAAATGATGTCATTCCATCATTCCAGCCACTGTCTATGCTCGTCTCAAATCTGTTGGCTGATAGAGGTCACGTTGGCAAAATGACGCATACCGATTGGCTCGTCGGCCGGCGGGGGAATCCATCTTGAATGAAATGGATTTCTGCTTGACACACGTTGTGGATCAAGACTCGTGAAAATATGGAAATAAACTTCGTCGATCATCGTTGGCAGTTTTAATCGTCTGCGGAATATTCACCACACTTTAGCAGTCATGTAAGTTCAAAAATACAGGAGTTAGGAAGAGGTTTTCAATGATTTTTTCCATTTCTGAGGCTTGCTGCCGACAGGCCCGTCACACGGTATGTCATGATGTGAAGAAAAATGCATTTTTCGCTCCGATTTTTTCCGTTCAACATCTAATTTTGCTTTATTTCTTTTGCAAACAAACAAACAACTCCGAGAATCAATTGATCAAGGTTTTGGCTTTCCGGATGCAAGAAAATACAATTGTGATGGTGAACAGGTTTAAAGCTAACCCGGTCTACCGGGGACGTAAGGGGGACTCGTCTGTCTGTCCTTCCGTCCGTCCGTCCCAACCATGTTGTGAATGCGAATCTCGAGAACAATTCAACTCCTCAACTTCAAACTTGGGGGGTGACTTGACAACAGTGAGAAGATGGCTGGGATTGTTTTTCACCAAACTGCGTTCTCAGATTTCAACCATCCCAAGAATGTTGTGAACGCGATATCTCGACAACAGTTCAACCGATTGACTTCAAACTTGGGGGGTGACTTGACATCAGTGAGAACATGGCTGAAATTGTTTTTCACCAAACTGCGCTATCCAAGATGGCCGCCGTCGGCCATCTTAGATTCCATCCATCTCCAAAATGTTATGAACACGATATCTCGAGAACAATTCAACCAATCGACTTCAAATCTGGGGAGTGACTTCACATCAATAAGAAGATGACTGGAATTGATTTTCACCAAACTGCGTTAACCAAGATGGCCGCCGTTCAGCCATCTTAGATTCCATCCATCTCCAAAATGTTATGAACACGATATCTCGAGAACAATTCAACCGATCGACTTCTAATCTGGAGAGTGACTTCACATCAATAAGAAGATCGACTGGAATTGTTTTTCACCAAACTGCGTTAACCAAGATGGCCACTGTCGACTATATTGTTAACGAGATATCTCAAGAATTAATTCAACCGATCTACTTCAAACTTGGGATCTTAGATTCCATCCATCCCCAAAATGTTGTGAACACGATATCTCGAGAACAATTCAACCGATCGACTTCAAATTTGGGGGGTGACTTCACATCAATAAGAAGATGACTGGAATTGATTTTCACCAAACTGCGTTAACCAAGATGGCCGCCGTCAGCCATCTTAGATTCCATCCATCTCCAAAATGTTATGAACACGATATCTCGAGAACAATTCAACCGATCGACTTCAAATCTGGAGAGTGACTTCACATCAATAAGAAGATGACTGGAATTGTTTTTCACCAAACTGCGTTAACCAAGATGGCCACTGTCGACTATATTGTTAACGAGATATCTCAAGAACAATTCAACCGATCTACTTCAAACTTGGGATCTTAGATTCCATCCATCCCCAAAATGTTGTGAACAGGATATCTCGAGAACAATTCAACCGATCGACTTAAATTTGGGGGGTGACTTCACATCAATGAGAAGATGACTGGAATTGTTTTTCATCAAACTGTGTTATCCAAGATGGCCACTATCAGCCATCTTAGATTCCATCCATCCCAACTATGTTGTGAACGCGATATCTCGAGAACAATTCAGCCGATCAACTTCAAATATGGAGGGTGACTTTACATCACTAGCTACCCATCCGTTCTTCCATCCCTCAGAACGTCCTTCCGTCCCTCCTACCGTCCTTCCATCCCAACCATCTTGTGAACGCGATATTTCATGTTTGGGGTTTTTTTCTCAAAGCAGAATGACGTTGGGCTTGCAATGTTGTACCATTGTGACTATGCGCTATGAAAATAACATGTAACATGCGAGGTATTGGAGATTTTTGGATTCTGAATAAATTTTCTTGAAATTTCAGAATAAAAATGCACTGTGAAGAATTTCAATGCTTTGAGATAATCTGGTTCCGATATTTTGTTGAAAATCCCATCCCATCGTAATGTGAGACAGTGAACTGACTGACCAATAAAGTAAAAAAAATAAACTTTCGACCGACTGAACTATTCTCACTGACCAGGGACTGTTACCCCAAACAAACAACTTTTTAATTTAGGTCCCATGTGTTGCAAGGGTATGTTGACATACCTACACCCTCAAGGCCACTGTCAAACTGACACAATAACCTGTTGGCCTTGGTGCCCCTTGTCGTGCTCATCAATAAAGTCCAACCTGGCATTGAAATAGCTGTCCTATCGATACCCCAAATTGCTTTAATTTGATTATGTAAATTTATAACCCTTGTCTGGAAGTACATTTACCAGCACTGATCGCACTGATAGATCCTGCATCACGGCCAAAACCGTCACACGCATACAATGTGCACTTAGATAACTTGGCCCGAACTTTAGTGCAATAACTTAAGTACTATATACATCTCCATACATCAGTGCAACAACTTAATGCTGTAATGAACATCTTCATACATCAATGCGACAACTGCTGTAATATACTTCTCCATACATCAATGCTGCTTCAAAGATTTCTTCTTTGAAATAGCAGGAACACAACTGGGCTGGGTGGTGCTTAGTTGCTTCGCCGTGATATAGCTGAAATATTGTTGAAAGTGAAGTTAAATTTGATTAACTCACTCACCCACTCCATACATCAATGCGACAACTTCTGTAATGTACATCTCCATACATCAATGCGAAAACTTACTGCTGTACTATACATCTCCATACATCAGTGCTATAACTTACTACTGTAATATACATCTCCATACATCGACGCGACAACTTCTGTAATGTACATCTCCCTACATCAGTGCAATAACTTGCTGCTGTAATATACATCTCTAAACATCAGTGCGATAACTTCTGTAGTGTACATCTCCATACATCAGTGATAACTTAATGCTGTAATATACATCTTTATATACCCCTGTACATAGTAGGAGGTATACTGGATTCCGATTGTCCGTCCGTCATTGTGTCCGTGTATCCATTCGTTCATCTGTTTGAATTGTGGCTTGGGTTTGCATTTCGCTATGCATCCAAACTTCTACACCCATAAAAACATCTTGGTCTATACTGTTCAGAGGCTGAGGAGTTGTAGCACCTCTGGTGCCTCATGTCTTGGCCAGCTAAGGTTGCATTCGGTTTTCCTTCTTTCCAGATTACAAGTTCTATCATTTGGTAAACTGTTGAAATTTGGTGTCCCTTCTCTCCGTTTGGAAATTCAATCAGTGGGTTAAACTGCTGAGATTGGATTCTCCTTTTCTCAGGTTGGAAGTTCCATTTGTTGGTCAAACTGTTGATATTAGATTTTCTTCTCTGGCATGTCTTGGGTTGGAAGTTACATCATTGGGTCAAACTATGAGTCCATGTATATAGCTTTTGGGTTTCAGTTTGGAATTAAGTTCTGTCAGTTGACCATGCTGTTGATTGGGTTTCCCGGCCTTCTCTCCAGTTTGAACTTAAATCAATTGAGTGAGCTTTTTGCCATTGTCTTTTCCTTTTCTCATTTAATGCAATACCATCAGCTAATGAAGTGATTAAAGGTGAACTGAAAAGCTTTCCAATGTTCTGTTAAAATGTCATAAAACAAGAACTTCTATAGTTGTTACAATTATGTGTGGTAATAGTTCTGTGGGTTATTGTTTTATTTTGGGTATACATGTATGAGAAGTCAAAACTTATACCGAGAGCCAGAACTTTTAAAAACGTCATCACTTGCCTCCTGTTGTTTTTGGAACGTCATGACGTTATAGTAGCCCTCGTTCATTCATCCGACGTAGCATGACGTCACATTTGAATAAAACTTGAATGAAGAGGACCACTATAACGTCATAACCTTCTACAAACCAAGAGAGACAAGCGATGCAAGTTTTCAAGACAGATTTATAACAGGATAACTTAAATATTGTTATTAGTACAATTTTGCAAACTATATTTGCCCCAAAAACGTATAAAAGTTATGTCACATAAGACAAGATGTATATAAGCAACAATTTAGATAAAATTAAAAGCTTTGCAATTCACCTTTAACATACTGATTGTCTGGGTTCCCTATTATCTGCTGAGGAATATCTGGTACTTGATGCCATGTTTTTCACAAACTTATTTATGCACTTTATCTCACCAGCTCCCGGGTTCCTTTTCATTGCAGCAGCAAACTGTGCCTGGTTTGGGAGGAAAAAGAAAGCCCCTCGAGACAAATACCTTTTCAAACATAACGCCATCTTTGACCAGTTGGACCTGGTCACCTATGAGGAGGTTGTCAGATTACCGTCATTTACAAGAAAAACTTTGGTGCTGTTAGGTAAGGTCCTCCCTTATTGGGCTTTCCCACATTAACACTAAAACAACAGACAGCATGCCACTTATATTTACCCATATATAAGCACAGGGAGAAATGGGAGTGAGAGTATCCTGAGATGGCCACCTTTTCAATGGGGCACATCCATTGGACCTACATTCATACGAAAAGGTCTGCCAGCCAATAGGAAAAATTTGAAAATTATGGTTCACTTGTATATAATATAAAATGCCTATTATCCCCAATCTGGATGCACTGCCACTAGCCATCTCTTACTTCCCATGCAATTCTTGATAATACTAGTACCTAATTTCCACCATGCTAATGTAAATGCTATTTCACAAAATGCTCTTGTTATCCTTCATTTCTTTTGCACCGCCTGACAGTCTTCAAAATTAATTTTACGATTCTCGAACAGTCCCAAGAATTATCGGTATCAGAAGATGGGAGTATAAGCTTAGCCCTGTTCCTGATCAGACTTGAAGTGTAGCTGTGGTAAATTTTCAACTTTGTCATATTCAAGATAATCTTCTAAATTACATGATTTATAAATACCTTGCTTCTTGTTTTATAACTTCAATTATAACAGTTTCAATCTTATTAAAGGTATTGTAGTGCATAGCGCCACAAGCATGTAGGAACTCATGACATTGTTATGGAGCAACAACATCAAATGCTACATTGTCACAAATCTATTCCATTCTCTGCATTGCTGCGATGTCCCGCAAACAGTGCAGAATGCTCAAACTATGATGTCATTAACGTCATCTCTGATGTCAAAAGTAGCAGTGAAGACTTCTCTTCTGTATAAAGCTACTTTTGAACCATCTGAGACAGTAATAGAATATGGGTAAAATGTTGGGAAAAACTTTATTATGTTTTATTATTTTTTACTATTTACATCGTTCTCTTGAATAATACACCACAGTTACACTTTAAATCATTAGATTTGTGTTTCATGCAAAACATGCTTTATAGAAATACTGAATCTTAATGATGGAGAAAATTACCAATGGGAAAATCATTGCTCAGTTTGTTAGTCAGTGATGGATTTTAAAACCGCTAATTTGATGAAGAGTCTGTGATAATGTAGATGATCTCAAGAATTTGTAGGTCTACAAGTTGATTATGATAAAAAAAATAAAAAATCTGGAAATAATATAGAGAGATATTCATGTATGATGAATTTCCATTGTGTTCTTGAACAATAATCTTTAATTTATACCTGCAGGTGCTCATGGAGTGGGAAGGCGACATATAAAAAATACATTAATCACAAGTCATCCAGAAAAATTTGCATATCCCATTCCACGTAAGTATTCTTGAACTTGTAGAAGCTCATGTATTCGGAGGTCATCAAGATTGTGCTGATCCACTGGTACTGTTTTTCAGTTCAATGTTACAGACATACTTAACCTATCCTAGGAAATCACACTTGAGTGGACACATCCCGGTAATTTACCTTTTCAGAAACTCTATGATTGACTGGATTTTCTTCTAATTTTCTCTGCCAACCAATGAAAATGGCAGATATCCATTTGAAAATTTGAATTGACCAATCAACTGTTTCAAGAATGGAAAGATATATCCCGTGATTCACTGCAGTTTCCTTTGATATCCAATGAGACTCGGAGAAAACCTGTGCTGTAGTGGATCACTTTGGTTATATAATTTGTTCAAAAGCTGTGTTTACAACCTGTTATGCCACAGTTGGCAGCGAAGCTGTTTTGTTTTGTTTTTTTTTGCACTGGAGTCAAATTTGTAGCCACTAGGTATGGTTCAGACGTGTGCTGAAGATTACTGACCATGACCTATTTTTCAAGGTCCTGTATTGTTTATTATGATATAATATGAAGAAATATAGCTAGGTTTTCCAAATTAATACGATACTATGTATACATCTGGCAATGGTCCGGATCGAGGTGTGCTGGAGATGACTGACCTTGACCAATTTTATCCAGGTCAGATTCTATTTAGTACAATATTTCATGAATGATTATATCTACATTGTCCAAATTTATACCACATATGCCTAGACCTGAAGTCTATTAAATATCATTGGCCTTGACCTATTTTTTAAGGTCATATTCTACATATTAAGTTCACGATCTCAGAATTCATGTTCCATATACAATTAAGTTAGAATAGACCAGAAAATTGTTAAAGATGACTGACCTTGATCTATACTTCCAAGATCAAATTACTTGATTTGATTATGAGCTTTATAAAAGAGTTTATTTAGAGCTAAGAATTCTGTCATGCTCCACCAGAACCTCAGTGCAAAATTTTCCCCATCAATTATAAAGGCCTTGGCAAAAGCTGACCTGGCGCAACTTGCAATGTATTTCTAATATGAGAGAACTACAGTCAACCCCACTGGATGACACTTTTGTTAACCTACATCATGTCAAAATTCTAAAAATACGTCTCATGCAATGCATGATTGCTGAGTGTAGACTATAACTGATAGCATAGATCCAGTAGGAGTCGGTTCCGCATTTTTAAGAACTACTGTCATACCAAAGATAGAAAACGTGTTTTGGAGGGACACACTTTTAGCCTGGACAGAATTTCAAATAAAACTAGATTACAAAGATTGTAGAACTTTCTCGAATGAAAAACTTTGGCAGAATGAAAAAATTAAAATTGGTAACAAAGCTATACATTTTGGTCATTGGGATGGAAGAGGTGTGCGGTTTGTGAATGATATTTTAGAAAATAACGGGAAATTTCTATCATATGAGTCTTTTCAGTCTATTTATAGATGCGCATCCAATTTTCTGGAATACTTGTCAGTATGTCAAGCAGTACGGAAAGCAGCAAACAACATGGGATTTGGACCACTACAGAAACATTATATGACACCGTTAATACCACCACCCATGTCACGGTTAATAAGTGTTAAAAAAGGGTGTAAAATATATTATAGAACTCTTTTGAATTCTCGATTTTCCACTTTAAACGCTCATCTAAGATGGGAAACAGTTCTTGGAAAAAAATATAGTGAATCGGAGTGGCTTATATGGAATAAAAATGTAACAAATCAAAGAGATGTGAAATATAAGTGGTTTCAATACAGAATTATTAATCGAATACTGACTACTAATCTATTTGCACATAAACTTTACCCTGATATATCTATCTTGTGCACTTTCTGTAACAAAGTTCCAGAGACTATTATTCACCTCTTTTGGGAATGTGAACATATCAATCCTCTGTGGAGTTTACTGGAAAATTGGTTCGCCTCAGTGGGTATATCAATTCTATTCTCTCCGGAAAAAGTTATTCTTGGTCTTTCACAACCCAGAAATAAGCCACTTAATTATTGTATCTCTATTATTAAATTTTCTATATATAAAATGAAAGTATTTAAAAAAATCCCTTGTCTGAAAAGTGTTCAAAACGCCTTAAAATTAGCGTACGAAACCGACAAATGTATACAGTACAAGAATTGCGAATGGCGCAGGTTTGACCAGTATTGGTCAACGCTGCATTTACTGTTTAGACCCGTATAGATGTTGTTGCTGTTGTCAATGTAGATAAATCAGAGAGTAATGACGATTGTTCAGTTGTATGATATGAATTTCAATTATAAGTACAAATATCGATAGATTATGCTATGTACAGTGTGTATGACCTATGTATGAAAATCAAATAAAATACAAATTATAAAAAAAAAAATAACTGATAGCCAAGAGTTATTGAAGCCCATTGGGCAATTTTTTACTTGTGGTAAATGGCATTTTACTCAGAATTCATGTGAGAACTTCCTTCTCCAAAAAAGACTCTAGACTATTTGGGTTCCCCTTCAATGAACTTTTACAGAAACTCTCTGATTGGCTCTTCTAATTACTCAACAGGCCAATGAAATTGCCCGAAAATTTCATTTGAATTTGAAAAAGTGCTTTGGAGCTGGAAGATACAGTTGTACCATTGTTTCTATAAAACTAATGTTTCATTTGTTTGTCTATGTTATTAACAATGATAATATTGAGTGTGATATTTTACAGTGTATTTTTCTTTTCTCAGACACAACGCGGCCCCCGAGAAGAGATGAGGAAAATGGAAAAAACTACTTTTTTGTGACGCAGGAGAAAATGATGCTGGACATCGCTAATAATGAATACTTGGAATACGGAACACACGAGGAGGCCATGTATGGCACCAAGCTCAACACTATACGACGGATTCACGAAAAAAACCTCATAGCAATTTTAGATGTGGAACCACAGGTACTGCGTGATAAGATAGCATGTGTGACACTTCCTGGACTGGATGGTTATCTGTATCCATTTGGTTTATACATGTTAAAAGATAGAGTAGCAAGAACACAACTGGGCTGGGTGGTGCTTAGTTGGTTCGTCGTGATATGGCTGAAATATTGTTGAAAGCTACGTTAAATTCTATTCACTCACTCACTCACTGTTAAAAGATAGGGGCGTAGTCTTTGAGTAGGAATTTGCATTTGGGTATATATTCCTGATCACAAATTCAGAATCGGTGAATCCTTCTGTTTCTGCATATATCATTCTCATGTCATCAGATTGTATACTTCCACCTGTCAGATACACCCTCTGATTGGATTGGGGTTAGAAATATGACATTCAGCTCTCGGCCAATCAGCATCATATGTTGGACTCCAGATGATACAGCTAAACAGTACATTGTAACATGTGGTCTTTCCAAACAGTTGAACAGCTGATGGGTCTTTCTTCTACGAGATATGATGGGAGTCCATTTTCCATCTCTCGCAATATGCAGATACTGGCTGCCTTTGTCAATGAAATCGAAAAAGACTGAATGCGCATCTTGTTTCTCCACCCAATGCAGTCAATGGGTGTTACACCGAAAGTTATGGATGTTATCACTCTGACAATGCAAGAGTGACATATGTATATTTTGGGTGAGAATGAAATACGAGAAACTGCAATTCTGTTTCCATATTTATTAGATCAGAAATTTGGAGTGGTAAAATTCCTCCTAAATATATAGGGTGGTCGGGTTTACTGAGGAATAGACTGATTGAATGAATTGTTATAGAATGCACTGTAGCCTGAATTCCGGATGGTCTTTGCTATTTTCCAGGCTTTAAAAGTGTTAAGGGGGGCAGGCTATGCCTCTTATGTGGTCTTTATAGCCGCTCCCACACATTCAAGAGAGGTAACCCATGATGAGCTAACCCATGACGCACTCTGCACTATCCCTTTTGTGGAATGAGTTTCCTTGAGAAATACAGTACAAGGCAGAAATATCTTGATGCTAAACGCGAGTAGAACGCGAATTAATCGAGACTGACTCGCGCTAGTTTATTGAAGGAGTCGCGACTGTAAATTTCGGAAGACGCACTTTCGACCTGACTGTTTTCTGTAAACGCGTCAGCGTGTTAAAGCGGCCGATGGTAGCGGTCGACGCGTCTCAGTCGCGATTATGCTTTTGTTTTTGCGCGATTGAGGTGCGTTTTCCGATTAAGATTAATAAATTATAGTCGCGAAAATGATTTTTTTAACTCGCGTTTAGCATCAAGATATTTCTGCCTTGTACTGTAACAGCTACATGTATAAATTTATTTTATTTTGATCTGAATGAAATTATTTTGTATTATATGGAAATATTATCAATCTATTTTTTTGTTCAGAAGCCATTTTGGAACTGAAGTCTTTAGACCTGTTCATTCTTTTTCTGCAAATTCAAATATATTCGAGATGTTTAGGAATTGGCAAGAGGGATTCAGGATTTTTTTCTGTTTTTGTTATTCTGTTGAAATGCCTGTAGCTGTTATTTCTTCTGAGTGTTGCTTACACAGCCCACACATGTACATAGACAAAGGACATCATTTTAGCGAGTATTCAGTTCGGTCGAAGTGACAAAAAATAAAATATTTATTATGATTCTTCATATAGTAGATGTACATTTACCAAATTCATAAAATTGATCACTGATTAAAAATCTGCGTCCATATAACACAGGGAGAAATGAAATTTGACTACCCAGAAATTTCCAGGCGAAGCTGCGACAGGTCGAATCATGCCTCATTGGTACCAGTCTACAATATCAGGTCCTACTTTGTGACAATTAACAATTTTTTTTTTTTTTTTTTCATATGTAATATTTTATTTTTGGCACTCCAAGTTCACCTCACCGGGGCTGAATCTCCGCTAAAATGTATGACCTCTGTTTTGGGACATCTAAATTGTGGGCTGTATAAGTTCTGAAACTCTGGTTGTGATTATGTGCTTGGACTGGAAACTTTCTAGTGTCCTCCCTTACATGGTTCACCACCTCTCATATACTGGTATTGGTAAATTTGTTGTTGTTACCTAACCCAAACCTTGCACCAAGCACATCCTGCCCTCTGTTTTCAGGCTCTCAAAGTGCTGCGTACTGTTGAGTATGCTCCCTTAGTTGTCTTCCTTGCGGCACCAGAGCCCGATGACCTTCGGGAAATGAAAAACCTTCCTGTTGATGTAAGTCTTGCATGGAAATAATGTCCAATACAGGTATCAAATAGGCATAATTAATAACTAATAATAATGACTGGTTATAATAGTCAAGACTTATCGTACAAACTTGATTTTTCAATGAAGCAATTTTGTGATAAAACTAAATTTAAGAAAATTTAATAGACTCGCATGATATTCATTCAAATTGATAAACAATTCAGATAAGGTATACATTATAGTGAGTGCCACAAATCATACATAAGGATCTTATTAGGGGTTGGTCAGCTAATTTTAGGGTAGAATATGCTGCTTTGACAAATTGTATGTTAAATTCATAATAAAATTACATGTTTTGCCATTGAAATATTAAACTGTGTTTGAAAGAAATTTAATTGGTATAACTTAACCCATTAAAAGCACCATTAAACCCAATTTAGCAATTCCATGCCATGAAAATGCCATTAATTTTTTATTCTTATAATATATCCGATTTCACTTTTCTAATGCTCATTAATCTTTGTACAAGCGACATTTAATGGCTGATTGAGTTCAAGAATTTCCTTCCAAGAAAATTGTCGCAATATTTAACATATGTCCAGTAAATATATATTTATAGCAAAATGAACATCGCAGTATTGATGGCCATTAAGCATTTTGACCAAAATTTATGCTAACTCCATGACTATTAATCATTCACTATTGCCATGGTGCATTTCAGTTCCGTTGGAAATGTCCTGCACATCAGAGTGAAGGTTTTCCAAACAAAATTAAGCTATCATTCTTCACATAGCTATGGGATAAAAGAACCAGCTGATCAGTTTTCATGACCATCAATTTATTTCTAAAACTTAATTATTATGGATGGTGATTTTTCTTTGACAAATTTACAGTGTACGACATAAATTAATGTTCCTGCGAATGGGGAAATATGGTAAAATTTCATATGCCTCCAAAATGGCATGAACACCTATCAAAATCAGAGAACTTCATGTTTACACGTCGTCATAGAAAATATTTAAAATTTAAAATTATGGCCTGTAATTGGGTATATAATGGCGAATTTTAATTTTAACTTTTAGACATTGCTTGAAAAGATATACTGAAAAATCAATGAGTTGCCACTATAGTAATTAAGCAGCCTTTGTAAAAATTTTAATGGTCAGTTCCAATGAAAATTGCATTAAAAAGCCATTAAAAAGTGAACAGACCACAGAAATTGGGCAATATTACTTCACTGTCGGGTGGTTATCCTTGTGAATTTGTACAAGTATTGTCTTGTCCAATCAAATCTTGCAAACCGTTATCCTCCCACCATCCTGTTGTTCTTTGATAATGCTGTAACCTCGTGAATAGCAGTAGATTTTCAATGCAGCATCTGTGGTTATTAACATGTAGTTGTCCCATATTCTATGACATATCAGGACGATTCTTAATACAGGGGAGGTAACCGGTCTTCTATCTGCAGTAGAATATATCTCACGAGATGATCAGTTTTGCCTTGAGCATGGCACCAGGGCCTTCTGATAACATGACGAGTATATCCAGTGAAGAATTGAGTGGCAGAAAGTCTGTAATCAAATTTGGCTCTAAATAAATGTAGTTGGGATATCAAAGTATTGTGAGAAGGCATACGCATTTCCAAATATGGATTAGAATTGATATTCAGTTATCTCCCTTGCTGCCAATTCCTACCAGCAGGGGAAAGAGAGGCTCTGTGATTCCATTCTAAAGTTATGTAGTTGACAGGCCTGTAGCCAGGATATCACTTTCATGTCAAAAAGGCTCATGGGGGTTTGCTGTATAAAAGAATGGAAGACACAGGGGGTTCGCTGATCAGGGCATTTATATGGGAAAATTATATATTTTTTCCAAAAGGGAGGTTTGACTGAATCCCACTTGGCTTTGAGCCTGTTTGCTATTGCAAAGAAAGTCTCGCCACAGGGCATCACGGAACAGTTGGGTCACCAGTTTTTACTGCCTGAGAGGAATGCTATATTCAGAAATAATTAGCAACTGTATTTTTTTTGGTCTCGCCATATTTTCTGGAAAAGTTCTCTCTAATTACAGGATGGCAGTTTGGAACGTCTTGCACACGAGAGCGAGCTGTTAGAGAAAGCCTACGCACAATACTTTGACCTCAAACTCGTGAACAATGACATCGACGAGACGATAACAACTCTGGAGAAGTCTGTTGACGAGATATGTGCTATGCCTCAATGGGTTCCTGTGAGCTGGGTCTACTGAACTTGACCTTGCTGGGATATTACTAGTGCTACCGTGACCCCAAATACCATCTGAGACAGTTTGGTGCTGCAAATTGTATCTGTTATTGGACAAGAAAAGCCAAGAACAACGGTACCCAGGAATGCCTTGGAAAATAAGCCATCCTGCTGAAAGACTCCCATATGACGAGCTAGGATATGTGATCCTATAGGATTTCAGCAAGTTTCCTGTAGGATTTCTTGGTAGGAGCAAATGAATGATGGTCTTGGAACACCTAACCTGAAATGATAAACACTGATTGAGTACTTAGAAAGCTCACAGACATATTGATCTGCAGGCCTATATATACAGGATACTCCTGTTCAAAGCAATATTTTACACTGCAAGCATGAATATTGGTATTTGTAAACTGGCAATGTCGTCTGGAACTGTTATATGTAATTGTCATTAGGCCATGCCTCTGATTGTCATTGGGCCAGGTCTCGGACTGCCAGGACTCAGATTGTCATTAGGCCACGACTCGGATTACCAGTAGGCCATGCCTCAATTTGTCATTAGGCCAGGTCTAAGATTGTCATTAGGCCAGGCATCGGACTGTCATGTCTCAGATTGTCATTAGGCCAAGACTTCAGGTTGTCATTAGGTCATAACTCCGATTATCAGTAGGCCATAACTCAGATTATCAGTAGGCCATAACTCAGATTATCAGTAGGCCATCACTCCGATTATCAGTAGGTCATAACTCCGATTATCAGTAGGTCATAACTCCGATTATCAGTAGGCCATAACTCAGATTATCAGTAGGCCATAACTCAGATTATCAGTAGGTCATAACTCCGATTATCAGTAGGTCATAACTCCGATTATCAGTAGGTCATAACTCCGATTATCAGTAGGCCATCACTCCGATTATCAGTAGGTCATAACTCCGATTATCAGTAGGTCATAACTCCGATTATCAGTAGGCCATAACTCAGATTATCAGTAGGCCATAACTCAGATTATCAGTAGGTCATAACTCCGATTATCAGTAGGTCATAACTCCGATTATCAGTAGGCCATCACTCCGATTATCAGTAGGTCATAACTCCGATTATCAGTAGGTCATAACTCCGATTATCAGTAGGCCATAACTCAGATTATCAGTAGGCCATAACTCCGATTATCAGTAGGTCATAACTCCGATTATCAGTAGATTATCAGTAGGCCATAACTCCGATTATCAGTAGGCCATAACTCAGATATCAGTAGGCCATAACTCAGATTATCAGTAGGCCATAACTCAGATTCCTAGTAGGCCAGGCCTCAAATTGTCATTATGCCATGTCTCAGATTGTCATTAGGCCATGCCTCAATTTGTCATTAGGCCATGCCTCAGATTGTCATTACGCCAGGTCTCAGATTGTCATTAGGCCATGACTCAGATTGTCACTGAACCATGTCTCTGGCTGTCATTGTCAGGCCATGACTGATTGATGTGTTAGCACCTATTAATGTACCAAATTACATTCTGCTAACTGATCTGAGAGGCATCCAGGTCATTGGATGCCAGTTTTCAGACCTTCATGTATTAATGGAGTGACATTTCGGTCTTGATTTTATCTGGCTGTAACCAATTGCAACTGTCCCAGCTTCTCCTGTCGGGAGTTATTATTGTTTTTCTCCACATTCACAGACACACCTCTATCAACCAAACCTGAACATCACCATCCTTTAATAGTCTGTCCATTTTAATTAAGTCATCTGCTTTGGAGCTTGTCAAAAATCAGTAATTTCCTTTTTTGCAGCGTGTAGAAGAAACTGAGCTCTACGAAATGAATATCATTTCTCCATGATATCGATAATATATCACACCTGAAATAACTTTGTAATTCTCTCCATATAAAACTCCAGTACCATTGTTTCATGTACCGGGCCTCAATTTACATAGGGAGACTTCGATGGCATATAAAGTAATAACAGGCGGTCCATGGAAGTGTTGCACATATCCCATGCCCAGTGAAATTGCTGAGTGATAGACCACACATACCTCTATGATCGTACACAGCATTTTTGACCTTTGGGCTAGTGAACACGAATACATTATGATGTCTCCCTATGTAATTGAGCCCCAGTACATGAAACAACTGTACTGGAGAGAATTACAAATTTATTTCAAAGTAATATATTATCGCTATCTGGGAGTAATGGTGGTTATTACATAGAGTTCAGTTTGTTTTACACATTGCGAAAAAGAAAATTTATGCAGTTATTTACTGATTGTTGAGAAGCTCCAAAAGTAGACAACTAATTAAAATGGACTGACTATAGTCCTGCGATCTGTCTGGACTGTTAAACTCTGGCACAGAGCATTGAAGTTTTCAACGATTGACCGAGTTGTTTGGAAATGCCACACAATTAAATTTGTTGGACCTACTTACTACTGGCATTGTGCTGTATCTTCCGCGAATCAACTTTTGGATTCCAAGTTATTGTTCCAATAGGAAAACCTGACACACAAACAGACAGTGATTCAATATACCCTCGATGGAAATCCAGGCATTGTGGAACAACGCATGATGAACTTGGAAACGAAGTCACAATTTAACCTACATGTAGTGTGAATTAACATGTATGTTGAAAATAGCGTAGTAATTGTGTCCGATCAGTTCAGCAATATCTGTCATGTTTGTTGAAATTGTTTGATGGCATCAAAGCGCACATCCTACTTGGCTCAATATACTATTTTATATGTTTGTAATTTAGGAATTTTGCATCAACACTGAATAGAGGTTTCAGTATACTTGTATATCAAAATCTACATATCAGCCAGATTTGGTAGCCATAGTTTGTCGTACAACCTGGCTAATGGAGTAAATCCACACTCTCTCTGGCTTGTAGCTCGGTAAAAAGGGGAGTTCAAAAGTGCTCCAAATATGTACTTTTAATACGGTCATTTTGATGGGGCGAAAGTTTTAGAGAGACTTAAAAATTTGCAATTTACAGCAGAAAGAAGAGCAAACTCGGCTAAAATGACAAAATGGTTGTCAAATTCGGTGGATGTGTAGATTGTGATCACTAATGAGATCTCTCTCTTTAGCTCTCTGCCCCCATACTTCTCATGTAGAGGTGTATTTCATCTGAATTGATTTTATTCGATCCATGTGAACAAAAGGCAAAACCAATCGGATACGTCAACTCATTTGTTGATCCTGCACAATTCTGGTTTGGCTTTTTTTCTGCATCACAATCAAGATGCAGCTAAATTGTTGGGACAGAGTATACTGACGAATTAAACGTATAAAGTATTATATCGAGCAGCAGCAAATTATTTTCTTAACATGACAACACAAGGTTATAGATATCTGTATTATTTCGGTTTTTGGTGGGATACTGTAGTATAATGCAATGGAGACGCCATATTGGCCAAGTAATTCCCAATATATCGTTGACAGTATATTATCAAAGTTGTACATAAATATGTTCACTCTGTTTTGTTGATGAAAGAAGTTGTACACTAATTGTTAATTTAACATGTATCTATGCATTTATGTTGTATATTTATGTACAGATTTAGTAAATAAACTAATGAGGTGAGTATCGCTGCTATCACCTGATATTTGATAAGAAATGCTGGCAGGCTGGAAATATATATATACAAGGAAACCTCGAATCCCTGTCCAAAACTTTTGGTCGACTGAGAAAAACCAGAGAAAAACCGAGACCATGTCAAATAAGGAATTCTGCCCTGGAAGACTGAATGGTTTGATGATTTCTGCAGAGTTATGGCCCTTTATGATCAATAGATGGTTGTCCGGATGATGTCTACTATTGATGGAAGATGGTTAATACATTGTGGATATGCAGCTGTCCATTTTTACCCCTCGGCCAAAATTTGGCCGAAGTCGTCATGTACGTCTGTCCGTCCGTCCGTCACACCTTTCTCGTTACCAAGATATCTTCAGAACGACTTACCCTAGGCACACCAAACTTGCAGTGCACATCCGCATGCGCGTGACGCAGAACCCTATTGAATCTGGACCTGATTGGTTGGAAACTTTGGCGGCCATCTTTAATTTATGTGAAACCATCACAGCTTTCTCGTTACCAAGATATCTTTAGAACGACTTACCCTAGGCACACCAAACTTGCACTGCACATCCATATGCTCATGACCCAGAACCCTATTGAATCTGGACCTGATTGGTTGGAAACTTTGCGGCCATATTTAATTTATGCAAAATCATTAATCTTGTGTATATTAGGTACCATTTCACTGTTCCGTGTGTGAACTTGGTATAGATCATCGATGCATCAAGAAACTTCAAAGGAATGACCAAACCAGTTTCCCTGATTCGGTGGAAACCTTGGCGGCCATCTTTAATTTATGCAAAATCTTTAATGATATATATCTTTGATACCATTCAAGTGTTCTATACGAAACTTGGTATACAGCATCGATGTATCCAGAGACCTGCAATGTATAACCACATCAGTTCCTCTGAGTGGCAGGAAGGATGGGCGGCCATCTTTAATTTATGCGAAATCATTAATGATCTCTATCTCTGATACCGTTCGAGCGCTCGATGTAAAATTTGGCATATATCATCGATGCATCAATAGACTTGCGATAAATGGCAGTTCTGGTGTTTATGATTTTCATAATCTGTATATTTGTCACTTGACTGGTTGGTGTTCCTGAAGTCTTGCTTCAAATTGAATACATTATGAATGGCTGGCGCCCAGATGCGCAGCTTCGTATTTTTGCTGGCATCATTTTCCAGTTATGTCTGGGCCATATCTCCCTTGATAATGCAGGCTTTGAGGATATTTCAGAGAATATGACCCTTTATCGTCACATGTACAGAAGAGAGGGAAATCAAAAATTTTGATTTTCAGACCTACAAACATATATATGCACCTTATTCATGAAATATAAAACAGACAAGTGTAGTTTTTGTTATCTGACAAATCTTTATTGGTATGTACAGAACAGCCTATGGTAGGGTTATACTGGGGTAAATGCATAGATGACTTCAGGATTAATACATACTTGTTCAGGATTAGGCGCCTAAACTGTTCCGTTATATTAAAATACATTTGTTTGCCTTCAGATAGGACAACCATTGAAACGGTATGCAGTTTATTGGTTACAAAAAGTTCACTGATGATTTGCAGTAATAAATAGTCCCCCTGTGTGTACACCATGAAATCATGCTTGCCCCATTTAACATATTTTTAAGACTATCATGGCAACCTTGGGTCGGTTAAATTCAGTTGGGAGACAAAATGATCAGATTCTACAAGATGGGAAGTATATATGGTAAACACATTTATGTAATGCTTCTTTCTTGCATACTTCAGGCTCAATGGAGTCGCATTTAGCAACCAATTTCGAAGCTCGCACTTCAAACTAACCTTGGTACATATATTAGACCACGTCAAGTCTTGAAAATTGGAACGGATTATGTCAAGTTTGGTGTCACTTAGTAGGTGGCCTGATACATAAACCAGTCAATCGATACAATGCACTTCCATGACAAAATCTAAATGGGATAGTAGTATACCAAGGCTATTTTGAAGATGGAGAGTATTTATTATAATGTATGATAAAACAAGAATACATACTAAATGAGAATGCAGGTTATATATTACTATCAAGTTTCATGATAATGCTCATTGCTAAGAAAAATATATAGAGGAGCCGTTTTGCTAAGTTAGCGAGACGATTTTTTACGATCTCTATAATGTGGGTTTACAGCAACAAAATGACTGTCTGGGAAATAGTGAATACTTGGGACCTTTGATTTGTAAATACTAGTCTTCAGTATTTTGAACAGTGGATTTAGGGAATGCTGATTAATTGAGTTTAACCAACGATGTGTCAGCTGAGTCGGGGGGGAAAGCAGATATTTTCAAAATTAAACCAGCATTACAGGGAATTTCATAACAGTTTACCATTTGTGGCTGATGTGATGTTTACAAACACACCATGTTGCTCTGAACAATTTTTTGGGGTCTGAGGTTAAGTTAATTTTGACTGTCATGCTGATCTCTGATTGCTTCTTTCCGGTGTTTCATTTGGTGCGTTGATTCAGTCTAGTCCTGTAATTTCTTGTCACTGAAAGATATATTGGTAAAATATTATGAAATCCTCTGCAATTTTCGCAATACACCACAGTTTTTTCTTTCCAATGTAACTTTAGAAATTTGTGTATATTTAATCAGTTTCGATTTAACAGAAAAAAATCTAGATCTCGGAGTTGTAGTACAGGTTGAAACAATTTGTAGCTGTTATTGTCCTCCGCCACGAAGTGGTGGGAGGACTTGGAAATGCTAGCCGTCCGTCCTTCCGTCCGTCCCACATCTTGTGAACGCGATATCTTGAGAACAATTCGACCAATCGACTTCTAACTTGAGAAGGTGCTTCACATCAGTTAAACGGCCATTGGTATTGATTTTCACTGTGGTACGTAATCCAAGATGGCCGCCATCGACCATATTGGATTCTGTCCGTCCCACATCTTGTGAACACGATATCTCAAGAACAATTCGACCAATCGACTTCAAACTTGAGAAGGTGCTTCACATCTGTTAGACGGCCATTGGTATTGATTTTCACTGAAGTGCGTAATCCAAGATGGCCGCCATCGACCATATTGGATTCTGTTCGTCCCACATCTTGTGAACGCGATATCTCAAGAACAATTCCACCAATCAACTTCAAGCTTGGGAAGGTTCTTCACATCAGTCAGGCGGCCATTGGTATTGATTTTTACTGAGGTACGTAATCCAAGATGGCTGCCATTGACCATATTGGATTCCATCCGTCCCAGATCTTGTGAACGCGATATCTCGAGAACAATTCAACCAATCGACTTCAAACTTGGGAAGGTTCTTCACACCAGTTAGACGGCCATTGGTATTGATTTTCACTGAGGTACGTAATCCATGTTATCACTGAAATATCAAAGAAATAAAGGACTATCTTTAAGTTATTCAACCATTTTGTCAACTTCTTCTTGTGATAAATTTGATCACTTCCTGTGATTGAATTATTAAAGGGATTACAGTATCAAAAATGCCTACCTTCATATCAGCTGTGAAACCAGCCAACGAATTTTTGTTTTTTCCACAATTTAAAAGTATAAATTACATATACATGATTTATTTATTCCTAGTTTAAACAATAAAAATAAAATGTTGATAGAAAAAAAAAGCCCCTTAAAACCAATGCAATGGCCAAAATGTATTTCGCACGAATAACATATGTTGACAAAAAACAATAAATTTCTAAAACTTTACATGGCTAATATGACAAGTAACATTTCAACAGAAGTCAGACTTTGTTCTGACATGTGTGTTAGTGGGGGGGATCATGTGACATGGAGCCCCCTTCTCCATATTCCCATCAACATAAGCACTAAGCAATGAGCCTACACTGCAGCTTTCACCATACACCGCGGTGAAAGAATTTCACCCCTTCATGGTGGTGGTGGTGTTATTCAAGTGAAACACCAACATCTGTACATACCATAGCGAGTGATTGGTGAACAACAATCACAAACAAGTAAATCAATATGTAACAACTTGTCCATCAACCAATCAAATTGAGGCAGACAGAATTGAATAGATAACAATCATCCAATCACCTCGCATGTTACATGTACACCAGGAATATTCCTGACCAATCAAAGGCATTCTTCGATCCACATCCTGGAGTGAAAAACCCAGTTCATTTTGATTGTCTTTACAATGTCTATATCCCTGTACTTTTGAGCTAAGCGTAGCATTTCCTTCCACCGTTCGTAATAATGCAATACATAAAACTGCTGCATGATTTAAGTACACACGATCTGGTCCCTCTCCCCTGGAAGTAAAATGGGTCATGTGGATGCCCATATTTGGCACATGGGAAGGCTGCTGGTTTATAACCACCTCCTAATGCTCCCATTGGTTCAAGTCTGAATAATCTCTGCCAATCACAGCAGTCTGTTCATCTGTCCATCCGTCAGTAGACCCAGCCGACAGGCACCCACTGTGGGCTTGAACACACCTCATTTATCGACTTCTCTAGAATCTCTATCGTCTCATCAATGTCATTGTTCACGATTTTTAGGTCGAAATAATGTCCGTAGGCTTTTTCTAATTGTTCACTCTCGCGTGCCAGGCGCTCCAAACTCCCATCCTGTAAAATATCATAAGTTTTAGTCAAATCTTCAATGAAACTGATCCTTATTTGCATCGATGACAATAATTCACTGTATCAATGAAATCTGCCTGCTCTGCAGGCCTAGTACTGTTAATTAAATTATAATGCGGAATTCAAGTTCAATAATGAGGATGCTAAAATCTTATTTTAATATTCATTTTTTTTTGACAGGACCAAAGAAATCTTTCTGCAGAATTTAAAATGAAAAGTTAAATAAACTTGAAAATGCTTTCAGGACGAACATTACGGCTGTTCCAGAAAATGGTACATTCAAGTTGGTTGGGAAGACTACTTTTTCTGACCCCACCACCCATGTACCATTTAGCCCATCTCCCTAATGTTAAATGACTGTATACCACCACACAGACACCATAGAACTGAATAATCTGCCCCTAATCCCTTGTACTGTTTTCTGGAACAGCCCTTATACAAACCATCTATGAACTGGAAAAAGAAGAGTTACAGTGAACAGTATATAATTTACCAAAGAGTATGTTCATAAACCTTACCAGAAACATGCTTGTTATATGCATTTCTATTTCTACATTAGCTATCAAAAGCAGCAAAAACTGACGTGCAATGAATTGTCAAAGCTGCAAAGGTCACAATGATTTGTATTTTGGTATATTCCTTGAATCGGGGGAAAGGGATACATTTTGTATCTAGGGTAAACGGGAGCAGAGCGATTAAGGGGGGGGCAGCAAGTAAGGGAGAGGGGGACCTCTAAGAATACTTTCCCTGAGACGAGGGTTACCAAACTGTAGGATTGTCTGTTACTTGAGGTATTAACAGACAATGGCAGTGACCCTTTTCAGCTGTTCCATCTGGCAATTGGACTTTTGAACTGCATTATCTTGAATTAAGACAAGCTTTCCGATTGGCTCACTATTTGAGCCATTCCTATCTTCATACACAATCACGCGGCTGTCTCACTGTTGACCCATGACATAGCATGGCCTCATCGCTCTCAAAATCTGGCAATCAACTTCAACATGGCAAATGTTGTTGTTGTTGCATCACCAGTCAGCGGCCCTCAGTCGGACGGATCCAAATACTATAGGCTACAACGAGGGAGGGAACTTAGTCAGGTTTATATTTAGAATTTTATCAACATCATTATGGAAAGTATTTTAGAGACAAAGATGGTGATTTGAAATGAAACGGCACTCCATGCATATATGATGGAGAGATTATGTGTAGGATAAATTATATGTGAGGGGATATATACCATAACACAAGACTTACATTGACTGGGAGGTTTCTCACTTCCCGAAGAGCATTAGGATTGGGCGCAGCAATGAATACAATTAAAGGGGCATAATCAGCAGTACGAAGAACTTTGAGCGCCTGAAAATAAACAAAGCAGGTGACCCATGCAAAATAAAATACACAACATGAAGAGCTAAATAAAATCCACTAAACAGCAAAAGCAAATCTGCAACCATCCAAACAGCAGCTGACTTCAAAACCCGAAAACCTGTGTCAGAAGAATTGAGATACTTTTGCAGTGAAATGGAATGAAATGGAATACTTTGCGGATTGAGGAAAGGTTTTGTGAGACACCACGAGGATTGATGTGGTCTGATGAGGCAACATGAAGATGATTGTGATTGTTGTGGTCTGAGGAGAGATCATAACGATTGCTGTGGTCTGAAGAGACACCATGGGAATTGATGTGGTCTGGAGTGACACCATGGGGATTGCTGTGGCCTGGAGTGACACCATGGGAATTGATGTGGCCTGGAGGGACACCATGGGAATTGCTGTGGTCTGGTGAGACACCATGGGAATTGCCGTGTTCTGGTGAGACACCATGGGAATTGCCGTGTTCTGGTGAGACACCATGGGGACTGCTGTGGTCTAGAGACGCACCATGGGGATTGATGTGGTCTAGGGCCGTAGTACACCTGGTGTACCATGTGGTCAGATGGTACAAAGCGTGCATAGCACATGCATGATGTAACCTCCATGGTGACGGTATATGCCACCATGGTAGTTATGTAAAACATAAGCTTACGCACGCTTTTTAAGACACCTTGAAGATTGTTGTGGTCTGGTGAGAGACACCAATGGGGATTATGTGGTCTGGTGAGATACCATAGGGAACTGATGTGCTACCATAGTGAATGGTGCCGAGTGGTGTCTCACTCTTCCCGCCATCCCAATGAAAATGTGCTGAATGCGAAGTGTTGATGCTGGGTTAAGAGGAGTGTAGCAGATACCTAAATGATGATGTGACACATCTGCATTTCACTACATGCATGCTGTACAGATGAGACTGAGTTTAGCAGTTAGTGCCTGAAAATGTGATGGTCCACACTACAACAACAACCACAACAAGCACAAACAGTCCTATGTACAGAGATGGAGTGGCACATGCAGACATGCCGGGCCACCCAGGTTAACAAGGTTACCTCTGTGGTGGGGGTTAGTGTAGGAGCAGCTATGAAGACCACATAGGGGGCATAGTCTGCTGTTCTTAACACTTTTAAAGCCTGCAAAATAGGATGACCATGGTGAAACTTGACCTTGGAAAGAGAAAGTAACAGAAGCAGAGTTTATACGTCGTGATGGCCGGTTCAGCTCTCGTACACTCGTATGATCAACATTCTAACAATTCAATCATCTTGTTAACATTCAATCAGCCTGGAATTTTGCCTTGAATTAGGGTCAGTCACTAATAAAGGACCTGGCACAGTGTTGTGAGATTTGGGCCCCTATGAGGTGTGGTTTGGAGTGCCAAAATGTAATATTGTGTAGGGAAGAAAATTTTCAGTTTATACATGTAGCTTCAAGTACCAGTATATTATCTTGTTATATGGTCTGAGTATTGTCCAGACCCGGGGTCTTGTGTTGTTTTTTTAATAAAAGCGTCTTGAAGTAGGCTATTTGTGCAAAATCATCTATTTCAAGGTGAAAACAGTAAACCAATGAAGCCAAACCAGAACCAAGATAAATTGTTGATGCCCAAAAACGACTTTGTAAACATCTGAAGCCAGTCCATGTCCAGAGAGAGATAGGTGCTGTTTTCACCTCGAAGAATATGATTTTGCACAAAACCACTACTTCAAGATGGTGTTATTCAAAAAACCCAAGACCCAGGGACTGAAAAATACACCGACCATACAACAAGATAATATACGGCTTGAAGTTAACTGAATATTTCTTTCATACATGATATTTCATTTTGGGACTCCAAACTGGAATGCATGGGATCAAAATCTCACTAAACTGCACCAGGTCCTTTGATCGAATCCTAAATGTGCATATAGGAGAAAATACATGGCACGGTCCTCTTTTCGTATCCTTTCAGCAACGTCTCGTTATCATAAGGTTTTAACAATCACTTCCTGTGATTGAATTACTAGAGAATTTACCGTGACACAATGAGGAGCTCTCGATATACAGTTGATGTAACCATTTCACACTCCAGCGATCACAGTGCGCATGTGGTGTCTGGGTAGTAGTTGTCACAGGCACAGCTCTCCCTATGCTTATACATGTAGATGTAAAATTGGCAGAAATTACGCAACAATGCTGAACATAAGTATCCCATTTAAAAACAGGGTTAGCCTAGTTGGAATGACAAAATATGTTTTCCCGTAATACAAGCATAGGAAAAAGATATATGCACCTGGGTGATGGGAGTGATTGAGTAGCATTTAACATCACTTAAGACTATCTACTGTTCTGTGATTCACTAGAGCTTGAAATGGCTACATCGATCCTGTATCAGGAGCTAAATAATCAACTTTAACAGGCGGGGGATCTGGGGCATATTTAAACAATATTAAGGCTAGAGTTCTCAAAACAGTATTGAACTGATCTATTATAGTATGCAAATCAATAAACATACAATAGTCTCTCATGAAAATGAGTAATTTTGTTTGTTGAAAATTACTTACCCATCTTTTCGAACAGTTTGATATGAATTTCATTTACTTAGTAAAACCATTCTTGTCATTGAAAATCTTATATACTGTAATCTTCAAATGTATGTAGGAATATCCTTTTAAAGTCAGTGTGTATATTGTCAAATAATAAAACAAGTTTTCCTAAAAGAGTAAAAAGCAGTTAATTATCACTCAGTATTTCAGAGCAGATTATGTCTCAGTGTGACTGCCAATTTCCGTGAATCCGTCAATCTCCCTAGAGGGCAGGGTTATAATTTATGGTTTATTCATGTCGATAAAATAATAGTAGTTTGAGAGGTACTTAGTGATAATTAACAGAGCAGTAGCTATAATAACTCATTGATTGTTTGAAAAAAGTATTATTTAAGATAATAACTTTTGATTCTGTCTGGTAAATACATGCATATCATTTCTGAATGATAGCCCTAATTCTTTGAATAGGAAGACCTTTTTTGAATTCCTACAAATCTTTTCATTTTGTAGTATTACTGATGTTTCACTTTGTCATTCTGAAGAAAATTCTTTCTATAGTTCGAACCTGGGGGATTGTTTTTTTGTTACCAGTACATGTACTTTTTTTTGTCCTCCCGCCACGAAGTGGTGGGAGGACTTGGAAATGCTAGCCGTTCATCCTTCCGTTCGTCCTTCCGTCCATCCCACATCTTGTGAACGCGATATCTCGAGAACAATTCGACCAGTCAACTTCAAACTTGAGAAGGTGCGTAATCCAAGATGGCTGCCATCGACCATATTGGATTCTGTCCTTCCCATAACTTGAGAAGGTGCTTCACATCAATTAGACGGCCATTGGTATTGATTTTTGACGGAGGTACGTAATCCAAGATGGCTGCCATTGACCATATTGGATTCCATCCATCCCAGATCTTGTGAGCGCGATATCTCGAGAACAAAACAACCAATCGACTTCAAACTATGGAAGGTACTTGACATCAGTTAGATGGCCATTGGTATCGATTTTCACTGAGGTACGTAATCCAAGATGGCTGCCATTGACCATATTGGATTCTGTCCATCCCACATTTTGTGAACGCGATATCTCGAGAACAATTCGACCAATTAACTTCAAACTTGAGAATGGGGCTTTGCATCAGTAAGACGGCATTTGGTATTGATTTTCACTGAGGTATGTAATCCAAGATGGCTGCCATTGACCATATTGGATTCATCTGTCCCACATCTTGTGAACGCGATATCTCGAGAACAAAACAACCAATCAACTTCAAACTTGGGAAGGTACTTGACATCAGTTAGATGGCCATTGGTATCGATTTTCACTGAGGTACATAATCCAAGATGGCTGCCATTGACCATATTGGATTCCATCCGTCTCACATCTTGTGAACATGACATCTCGAGAACAATTTGATCAATAGACTTCAAACTCGAGAAGGTGCTTCACATCAGTTAGATGGCCATCGGTATTGATTTTTATTGAGGTACGGTAATTGCCCTAATAATTCGATCACCGAAAGTGCAGCAAAAATGGCATATATCTGCCAATATTCTCCATGGCATCACCTACATAGTGTCATATTTTGTCATTATATGACTTTTCTTCAATTTGAATGAAGAATGGCAATGTTAGTTTTTCTCTGTTTTTCAATAAGAGTTGAAAAGTGAACTTCCTGCGATTGAATTATTAGGGGAATTAGGGGGTATGTATTTCAAGATGGTTGGCATTGGCCATCTTGGATGCCGTCCATCCTGCATCTTGTGAACATGATATTTTAAGAACAACTCGACCAACTTCGACTTCAAACTTGAGAAGGTGCTTCACATCAGTTAGACGGTCATTGGTATTGATTTTCATTGAGGAAGTATGTAATCCAAGATGGCTGCCATTGACCATCTTGGATTTCACTCATCCATATTGTACCCATCTGTGTTGTGAACGCGATATCTTGATCTATTCCACCCATCGATTTATAAACCTCACCATCCACAAATCCATATGCAACTACAGACTTACATTCCAGTGTTACACTACCCATTACTGCTTCCCAAACCTCCTCAAAATGTCTCAACAATTCCAGATAAACGTCTGTTTCCACATATCCACTTTCCAAGTTATATTTAAGGAGATATTGGAAACGTATATGCTGTACGCTCTCAAACAGGCTACTTGGCGGAGGACCTGCTAGCTACTCAGCTTGTTCCAAGTTTTTTTGATAGGAAAATTATATTTTCCGGTGCTTATTCACAAAAATTGTTTCCTCTATGTAGGGGTAAATGCGTGGCATACCTGAGGCTCCACATCAAGAATGGAGATGAGACCATTGTCGTGTATCTGGCGTATCGTCTCCAGCTTAGTACCGTACATGGCATCCTCGTGCGTCCCATACTCCAGGTATTCATTAGCGGCTATGTCCGCCATCATCTTCTCATGCGTCACAAAGAAGTAATTTTTACCGGTCTCTTCGTCCCGTTTGGGCGGTCGGGTCGTATCTGTAAACAACATATTGTGGGTAGCAGGCTGGCTTGACGTGCACATAGACAGACCAACAGACCAAGTCTATATATCCCTTGACATTAGCTGGGTTCAGTGAAGAGAGCTAACAATAAAAGGATTATATTATCCTTACTTAAATGTATGCTGAATAGTCCAAGAACAGAATTATCATATACTTACGGAGTATAAGATTTTTCAGAAGAATTGATGCATTACTGTGTTAAATGAGCTTGAATTTGTCTATAACTAGAAGAGAATGTGCAAGGTAGACCGTGTCCACAGGAACACATATGCCCCGACTTGCACCCAATCCCCTATGCTATGTGCACAGAATGAGCTTCACCAATGAGACTGCAAGCTGAAGAAGTTAAGAGATAATATCAGAATACATATTTTGGTGTATTGTACTTTCACATTCCGAGCAGACTGCAACTTCTGTTCCTAGTTTGGCCTTTCTTCTCAAAGATTGGTTGACAAATACTCACGTGGAATGGGATAAGCAAATTTTTCTGGATGACTTGTGATTAATGTATTTTTTATATGTCTTCTCCCCACTCCATGAGCACCTGCAATTGAAAGCCATACAATAAATTGCCATATCCACAAAATAATTCAGAAACAATTGCAACCAATTTCAAAATTCAGTGCCAGTGTGGAAATGTCT
The DNA here is from genome assembly GCA_036873755.1 of Hanleya hanleyi. Classification (NCBI taxonomy): domain Eukaryota; kingdom Metazoa; phylum Mollusca; class Polyplacophora; order Lepidopleurida; family Hanleyidae; genus Hanleya; species Hanleya hanleyi. Next base: position 109,841 of record JAVTVY010045245.1, on the reverse strand, counting down.
AACAGCACCACTGTTTTATTGAAATTGTTAAATTGTCTCATTTAACAGCACAAATGCTGAACAGTCTCACCCAAAAGTACCAATGTAATTTAACCTGTCTCTCCAGGCAGCACCAATTTCAATTAATTTCACCTAGCTGCACAAAATTGAACTCGCCTATTGTATCAATGTTAGCTGTCACACCTGACAGCACCAATGTTAAATGGTCTCACCTAACAGCACCAATGTTACATGGTCTCACCTAACAGCATCAATGTTAAATGGTCTCACCTAACAGCACCAATGTTAAATGGTCTCACCTAACAGCACCAATGTTAAATGGTCTCACCTAACAGCACCAATGTTTTTCTCATGAAGGCTGGTAGTCGGACCACCTCGTCATAGGTTACCAGGTCCAACTGGTCAAAAACTGCATTGTGTTTGGCAAGATATTTGTCCTTGTACTGTTTCTTCTTACGACCAAACCATGAACAGTTAGCTAAAATATACAAAAAAGAAATAATGATAATATTTTCTTGAATAACAGCCAAAATATACAAGATATGTGGCCAAGGGCCATTCATATATACATCATGGCACATTTTGGTGACAATTTCAAAGACCCATCCATCTAAAACATACTCTGATGTATTATGTTTTTGGCAATTACAGACAATGTTGTGTAATATAAGGGATATGATATGGGTTCACTTCGAATTTCAAGTTGGAGCAGGAACAAACTGTAATATCACATCAAGGGAGACAACTCTTAATAAAAGTTGAGATATCCCAACTGACAGATCAGAGATACAAATGGACTTTTTGAAAATTTGAATTGACTAATCAAATGTTGAATTGGTCAATCAAATGTTGAATTGGTCAATCAAGTGTCGAATTGGTCAATCAAGTGTTGTAATACTGGATGATATATCCCTTGATGCACTAAATTTGAAGTTTCAAAATAAAACTATTACCGAGACTTTATGGTATCATTATATTTCTTCATAGTAAAAAATATGTCTTCAAGATGGAGATTCTTTAACTCTCCAATGGATAATAACTATCTTGTTTTTTACCACAACAAACCTGCGTGTTCCTGTTTGGCACGTTCAATGGCGAGACATGCCGTCCGCCATTCCTGTAATTCAGGGGAGGGAATCAGCCCGGCGGGGGCGTTGTGAGACAGGCCCCACTTCCGCGCCTGCCACCAGTTGGGATCATCTTTGCTGATGATCTGAAGGATATCTCCGACTTTAAATGGAATGCCAGCCTGAGCACACGGAATGAGATCATCGTCTTTCGGGTCGTACTCAAATAAGGCCTTCACATAAATCTGTAGATACAACAACAACAAATATACAATAAACCCAGTTTTAATTCATGACTGGGCGACATAACGGTACAGAGAGCAAAATGTAAAACCAACATTAACATGCGAGAGAGAGAGAGAGAGAGAGAGAGAGAAAAACCATGATATTTCAGACAGCAAAATGTTGGTTCCCTAAATTATGTTGATACATGAAATTCCAAGGGCAGTTTATTGCAGAAGGTATCCATGTAACCATTTTTATCTAGAGAGACGGGGTAATATCTGTATTATCAATGAAAACAAAGAAACTATACCATCATCAAAGCTTATAATTTCCTGGCTTTCATATCCAAGTTAACTTTAAAAGTTCATTAATAAAAAATGTGTTAACTGTCTGATTGAAATATTAGCCGTCTCATTGATTGGGAATAGATCGAATAGGTCAAAGTTCACAATAGAATAACAACTCCAAAGAACGCTTCACATTGTACCCATACTCAAACATGTTAACTCCCTGATAATTCAATCAATCTATCACCATTCAACCACCCCCCAAATTCTGTCTAGAATTATGGTCAGTCACTCCACTAAAGAAGATGGTAAGAGAAGGCAGGATTTTGGCCTATAGTCTAGTGGCTTAACGCCATTTTTCAACGAAATCGTGACATGCTGGATTAAAGCACCAAACTTGGTAGAGTCAATGTACATGACATGTACAAACATTCCGCATGGTGGTGCCCGACCTGAGTGACCTAGTTTTCGAAAAATCCAAGATGGCGGCCAGTACGCCTGTCAAACATATAAATACCCGTATTTCGTCTTGTTGTTGAATTAGTGTGTTCATTAAAATGACCAAATATGCCTTTGTGAAGCCTAGAAATTGATATATTGGTACCTCGAACCCTTTGCAACCATAAATATTGCCAAAAGATATGATTTTTAACCCTACGTGGTCTTTTGGGGGGGGGAGGGGCACTTTGTGCCCCCCCCCCTCCGCACTTAGTGAACATTTCTCTGCTGCTCCAAAACGATGAAACATAGCTAGGGGGCTGAAACTTCGTGACTTTTTAGCTTATCGTATTGGGGTCATTTTAAGGCCATTTGCATATCATCCAGAGCAGAGGATCATGGGTAAATCCAAAATGGCGGACATGTATCCCAGAAAGTCGTGTTTTCAGTCGTTTCTGCCCACTTCTTTGCACTTTTTCTGGCGAAAAATGACTAGAAAGTAATTTTAGGTAAAACTAGTTATTGTCTATTATACGTAGTGGTTTTGAAAAAGAAAAATCGAAAAATAAAAAATCGACCCCAAAATAGGCCAAAAAATAGCTTCAGTGAATATGACGTCACAGTCATGTCATCATGACGGCCATCCTGCATTTTTTTTTAAAAGATACCGTGTGGTAAGTTTCAGTACTCTACTGAAGTATTCTTTGTTGTGAGAGGCGAGGAGATTTCAAGTGTCCTGTGGAGAAACCTGACGAGGGAGCTTTGAAATACTACGATGATTTAGTAAGGAATGGCAAGGGCTTTCAGGAACTTGATGCAGTGCTCGTCGACTTGGAATTAAGTGGATGTGAAAGAAGATCGAAAAATCACCAAAAAACAAACCGATTCGTGTCGGAGGGAGAAAATTGGCCAGCTCAAGATACCGAACTGCATGTTATCTCTGACTATCGGAGGAGATTTAGTTACTATTGAAGCAACATGTGATAATAGATGTTTGAGGGCTTACAGGTCACAAACCACTAAATAATCGCCTTACTTATTATGTAGTAAATTCATTGCGCACATCTTGCGAAAACGATACTCCCTAACATTCGCCACCATGAATGACCTACCACATGATGTAACTTAGCTTTTCTGCTAAAACATATGAAAAAATAGCATACATTTCTCACGATCGTTTTGAGCCAGAGCCGACAGAAAGATGGCATGCCACCTGCCATATGAGCATCGGATTTGGGGGGCGGCCAATCAAACTGGCCCAGATTTTTCCCCTCTTAAAATTTGGAAAGCTTATTTTGATATTTTCTATAGTTGAATATTGTAGAAACATTTAAAAATAGATCAGAAACCATTTTCCGCCCAGTCCGATATAATGGCCAATCGTTGATCCCTAGGAGCTTTAGTCCGTAATATCACCTTGCACGCCAAAACCATTTAGGGGTTTGTAACCTACAGAAGTGCGGAGAGCAAGAGCCAAATTGTGCCGTCGGTTGAAAGTGAATACTTGGTAGAACCCCGGATGTTTGCGACTAGTTTCCTACATTAAAAGCGATGTTGAAGAGGTAACCCACGTATATTACGGTCCTTAATCAGAATACTCCTGACTCCATCAGAAAGTGTGCTAGGAGCCTATTCTTTAGCCTGGATTTGTTGATGGTCTTCGACATTCCCAGAATGCTTGTCGCTCTTCATATACTACACGTAACTCAGCAAACCTGAATATGTAGGTTCTCTTTTCAACATTTCTTTTAATGTAGAAAAATGGCTCTGGAGACACCTTGGATTCTACAATGTCTTAACTTTTACCTGCCTACGACTTGTCTTCAGAATTCTAAAGCAGTTATTGTAAGCCATCAAACATCTATTATGTTATTTAGCTCCGATAAACATTTGCCGCTAAATCTCCTCCGGCAATCTGCGATAAGAGTTCTGTATCTTACAGCTGGGTAACCATCTTCCATAGACTTGTCTAGAGCCACCGTTGAGCATATATGCAGCACTCATTGAGTGTACATACAGAAGATTGCTCGGTCCTACCAGAGACTCCGAGTGATTGGTGTTTAGACCTCTATTTCCCCGAACCAGCGTTATTTATTCGCTTGTTCTTTCAAGTTTTTTTTTGCTGGGAAAACTTAGATGACATGCTTTGTGCCACTTAGCATGGTTCAGCAACAAGTGCGCAGCACTTTCACACTTCTTCTTTCATAGTTTACATAGTTTACGTATCTTACGATACGAGGTTTGACCGTAAGATAGTGTCTTTTTAAACTATTTTTTGCAAAGGGTTAGAATTACCAATATATTAATTTCTGAACAACACAAAGGTATATTTAGTCATTTCAATGAACATCCTAGACTAACACTGAACAGAAAGACGGGTATTTACATGTTTGACACATATACTGGACGCCATCTTGGATTTTTTCGAAAACTAGGTACTGAGGTCGTTCACCGTCATGCCGAATGTTTGTATATAACATGTTCATTCACTATGCCAAGATGGGTCTGCTTCAATCCAGCATTTCACGATTTCATTAAAAAATGGCGCTCAGCCACAATAATAATCAGGGGTCACAAAAATTTTTTTCAGTTGGTCGCCATTTGTCGAGTGAGACTAAAAATCTACTCGCCACATTGGCGACCTAATGTTTTATTCACTCGCCAATCCCTAGCGACCTTTCGATGTAATAAAGTGACAGACGAATCAGTCTTTCCAACAACATGATAATCCAGTGTTAGTTTGAAAAATAAAAGAGAGAAAAAAAATATTGCAGTGTACCCTCGAAATTTTGCGCGAAGGAAACGATCATTTGTGTGTCGGTTACGCAAATCCGAAATGGCTTGAATGAAAAGTCGGGTCAGGTGAAACAAAAGTTCCAAACTCTTCTCTGCAAACTTTTACCACATGACGTTTGTCTTTCAGCGTATAAATTTACTGAGCTGGTTTTACTTGACTACAATTGTTTTAGAAGCGACACTGAAGTCAAAACGCACATGTCGTGCTTCAGGCATACCATCGCATTCTTGACCTTGAACTTGCAAATTCCCGCCAAGATTGTTTCATAGAATTTGTTTACTATAATTTTTACTATGATGATTTCATTGGCTGAGAACGGTCAGCGGTTCGTGGATTAACTTTTCTAGGGCGAGCACGTGATCTTATTGTGTCACGCCTGTGCATGATTTGAAGAGCACGGATATTACATCAGACCACGTGGTCTCTATAAATAGACTAGGCTTCCCCATATCTGTATTTTCGGCATTATTCTGTCATTATTTCCTGTACATTTTAGGCCTGATTGGATTTCGCTGCCTGATAAACTAAACACAAAAATACTTTGGCGACTAAACACTTCATTGACCAAAAATTCACTCGCCACTTTGCCGAGTTACTCTATTTTTTAATCGACACATTGGCGAGTGACTAGAAAATTCAGTCGCCAGTTGTCATTTTTTAGTCGCCATTGGCGAGTTGTCGACCGGGTTTTGTGAGCACTGATAATGCCGTTCTTTAGTAATTTGATGGGCTGAAGATCAACGACCTTGTAAATAAACATGCGTCCATGACTCGGTATTCATAGCCCTGTCAGAAGTACTTGGGAAACACAGTTATTCGCGTATGTCTAAATTATGTCACAGCTCAAGTTCTGTATTGTATATACATGTATAACGATAAACTAATTGGACATGAATAATTTCCATATCTCGCCAAGTTTCGTCAACTGATTGGCGGCCATCTTCATTTATAATTAAATCTGTCATTGTAACCTATTTGAAATATTCGTTTATGATCTCCGTGCCCCACAAAACATATATATGGTCACTTCAAATAAGATGTTAGCCAACATACGAGCAAGGATATGACCATTTGAATATTTAGCGACCATATTGGCGGCCATCTTGGATTTTGAGAGAACAAGGTCACCCAGGTCGGGCACCTACCCGGGATATGCTTTTGCATCCTATGTACAGTAACTGTGGAAAGTTTCACGCTTTAATCCGGCGTGTCACGATTATTCACCTAAGCGACTGGACTACTATATGTGATGCGATTGAAAAAAAAATGAGTAAAATGTCCTAAAAAAAAATTTTTTATTGAAAGTTTCATGCTTTAATCCGGCGTGTCACGATTATTCACCTAAGCGACTGGACTACTATATGTGATGCGATTGAAAAAAAAATGAGTAAAATGTCCTAAAAAAAAATTTTTTATTGCACCGGCAAGAGAAAATATATGTATGCAATATGTGAAAGGTCTAGTTCGATTTCATTATGAAACTTTATAATGTGAAATTTAAATCCACAGTAAGTGTTATTTCGTGAAAAAGGGTCTGAATCAAGTCATTTAAACACACATTTTGACACGAAGGATCCCTTGGACCAAAACATCATTTAACCTGATGATGTGCGGTTGCATTATATCTCCACTGCCCGAAAAAAATTTTTGGTCCAAAGGGTCCTTCATGTCTAAAAACGTGTGTTTAAATGACTCAATTTACATGAAAAAGCACATGCTGTGGATTTCAATTTCATGTCATAAGTATTATCATAATGCAATCGAGCTAGAATTTTCACAAATTGTGTACATTTATTCTCTCTTGTCATTACATTAAAGAACAATTATTTTTAGGACATTTTATTCCTTCGATTTAAACCGCACCACATATAGGCCAAAATGTCGCCTTATGGTACCATCTCCTTTGCTAACATCCCAGATGTAGGAGAAACTTATATATGGTCCTGTTTTGGGGATCATTTCATCAACTTCCCATTCTGATAAATTGGATCACCACAATATTGGATCACCCCAATACTGGATCACCACAATATTGGATCACCCCAATATTGGATCGCCCCAATACTTTGGGTGAGAAAATGCCCTTCTTGTGATTGAATTATTAAAAAAGTTTACCATACTGGTACATGTAAACAAGATGACTGTGATGTAGACTCAAGCTACAACACCATGAAAATACTCTTAATATAAACAATCGAATTCTGCTGGACTAAACCCCATTTTATCCAAGACATACATACCGTATGTAAATATTGAAATATATTCAGGAAATGGATTTCTCTGCATGCACTTTGCATAAAGTTGTTCAAAGCTAGCTGATCATAATATAGCTTGATTCATCAATAATTGTTTTTCCAAACTTGATTATTGGCATTCATTATTTTTTTTTCTTGTTAGTATGTGCATGCAACTGTAATTATTATTTAGCAGCTACAAAACGGCACTAACATGCTCTTAAAATACCACCAGTCACAGAAAACACAAACCAAGTGAGATAAATCAATGAGCAAGGCAGAAATTCAAATATAAGAACTGTAAAGTACTCAGTACATGTACAAGACATGGACAGTTCAGAGACATAACTAACGAACACGACAACACTGTCACATGACACTACCCCTCACCCGAAGCTTTCTGCTTTCTTTCTCTATTGTTCCACTTTGCTGAGGCCAAAACAAAATTTGTGAAAATACAAAATATCAACATAGGATTGTGAGTTATACAGAAGCGAACCAGATATTTGATAACAGGTGGAATATGAAGAGATATAGAACAAGAACATTTCTCCTCAAAGGCCTGAACTCAGTCATATCGACAGAACATGAACGTATCTAATGAGTCCATTTTTCTGGACAACAATGGAACGTTTTATCATCCAATGAGTAAAGTTCAAAGATGTTCCAAAAAAATCATCACTATGAAAAATATTGTTTAAAAAATAGCCATGATTTGTGAGTGAAGGAAATAGCTCTAAAAATACATATATATACATGCATCCACCGAACGCATTTCGTTGGTTTTCATTTCTCCCCGTCTTGCAATCTTATCCAAATGCATTGTCGATCAAAGTCAATAGCAGCAAGCCTGTAATCTCTATATGTCCAGATAACAAGTCAAGGTGACCGAAGGGAACTGGATGGAAGGTGCTGTACCGTGAATGCAGCGAAAATAGGTCACCAGTACACTCGGTATAGGGTAGGCCTACATCTTACGCTATTAAACCATTCGTAAATTTGTCTCTTGATCTGTTCCATCATACTGGTACACAGAAAATAAAGAAATGCCTGAACTGGAAAATGGCATGCATTCTCTTTCGGAGGAATTGGTCGTGAACGGCATCAGGTATGTGACAGGATTGTACTATCAGTCATAGTCCCTCCCCAGTACTAAACAAGGATCTACAAATATTCGACTGTTCCGATCTTCCCAGAGAATGTTGATATTCAAGTCCTCTCCCATATGAAAAAATCAACAGGTTTTAGAATTGCAGCAAAGCGTCACTTTTAAGAGCAAATCTTCCGTTATTTGAATCGACGAAAATACGGAATAACGGCGATATTTTTATCAGATGTGTGATTCTGCAAAGCACCACAGCAGAGAAGACTTTCACAAATCCAGGGGCCCGCACTGGACTACTTTCTTGACAAAATTGTGACAGTGCTTTTATTTATGATTATTGAGACCTGTTTCTTAAAACGAATTAATTTACATCAGAGTACACTCGCAAGTGTGAGTAGACGTATCCAAAATGAATATACAGTACGTGAAAGAAATGAACTCAATACTGGGATGACATGATGTCAACATCATGACAACCCGATTCTGTCACGATGTTAACATGATGATAACCCGATTCTTGTCCTGGTTTTGTCCCGGTCTTGTTACAAGGACGACATCGGGACAACATCGGGACAGCATTGGGACGACATCGGGACAGCATCGGGACGTCATGTTGTTATCTCCAAATTACAATCGTTTACGTGACATGTGAATACAGAGGCAATTGCGTTAATGTTTACACTCGTTTGGTTCGTTTCGGTTCGGTTATTAAAATATGACCGCAAAAATTTTAAACCGGAACGAAGTTTGAACGAATTATGACCAGAATATGAACGGAGTTTGACCGAAACGAAATAACCGAAACGAAATGAACCGAACGGAGTGAACGAAGTTTGGACTACCGCAGTGCCAGTGGACTGCCCGCTGCTGCCGTTAAACTTTAATCGTCCGTACATGTTTGCCTGTGAATAAAGTTGGATGACTGACAGAATGGCTCGGAAACCCATATAGTTAAATGTTTACAAAATGTACTGATTGTAATTTGTTCAGATAGATAAAGAAATATGAAGCAGGTCGTCTCTACTCCCGCGGCGAAAAGCACCACGTGGTCCAAATGTGCGAACTTTGACCCTGCAGAGCTATGCCCCTGAAAACAGCCGCACCACGTACTCCTACCCGTGCGGCGCTTCTGAAGTGTGATCACCTACTGTCCACTTCCATAGTCTACCGAATTTGTGATTACAGATGAATTGATTTTCAAAATACTATAACAACTACATGGCTTGTTGTCCCAAGATTCTGTTATAGTCGGCGTCTTTTGTTTGTTTGTGAGACGAATGTATAAATTTTTATTGTACTCAGAATTAAGAGCCCCCCCCCGCAATACATAACAACGGAATAAAAGAACAACATTTCACATGGGGTACATGCTGATCTAATCCCCAAAATTACGAAGTATATTACCAATATAATAATAGTAACACTTTAAATTAAGCCTAGAGCTCAAATTAACAAAAAAATGAATCCCGTTTTACGAGACATGAGAAAATATAAAATACCACATATCTTTAGTACTTCCATTTATAAATATCTCGCTCTGCTCTCTCATTGTTATTTATTATTTAATTATTTATTTTAATATCTAGCGCTGCAAAAGATCTTAAATGAATGAAGAAATGTACTGTGAAAGTTAAATAGAGCATTGAGTTGATGGGCCGCGAAATCCGAATGGGAAGGGGACTACAATTTCAATCAATCAAAAATCGAAATGTAATCGGGTGGGTCTAACAAAAGAAAAAATAGTTGAGTGAGTGAGTGAATATGATTTAATGTCGCTTTCAACTATATTTCAGTCATATCACGACGTTAGGTCCTATTCCTTTTCACACCCGGGAACCACACGGGTGGGGTCCTATTCCTTTGCACACCCGGGAACCCCACGGGTGCCTCAGTTGGTCGCCTCTTACGACAAGCTGTCTGAGGAGCTGAGGCCTATTCTTACCATGATCTGCGGTGTGCACAATGACATCCCAGGTCAATCCCCGGAAGCCCCACGGGGTAAAAAATAGTTGATAAAATACTTAATTAATATTATCCTGGATGGTCCTAAAAAAAGATTCGTTCTCATCGAGGCGTACAAGGTACATGTACATTCCAAAGATGTTTTCCGTCCTCAATACAATTGTGTTGCGGAAACCTGTCGCTTATGTACGGAAGATATCACAGAGAAACAACTTATTAGACCATTCTTCCTAAATATTTACATAATACTAAAAATTTGTCTGGACTAATGTGATAACAAACGAGAAGAATGCAAGATAATTTTACCGATAGCACAGAAGAATATATAAGATAAATATTCTGATAAAAAATATTATTAAACAATTTTGAATAACTTTTTCTTTTCTCATATCGCCCAATCCTATAAAAAGTTCATAACAGATCATATTGTAAAATGCAAATAGAATGCAGATCTAGCATGAATGGACGAAATTCTTGCATAAAGCATTCACTTTTTGCACGAGAAAACCGGAATGTGAAATTGAAGACCTGCTGTGACCTTCTCGCGCGGACCTTGGCGAGAGCACTCCAGTGCAGACGTCGCGAAAGATTTCATCCCTACCTCAATTTAGAGCATATAAAATTATGTTTTTAGATCTAATATAAAGTTGATTGTAACGGAGTTTGAACGAAATATAACCGAATTGTGTCGATAGGTGCCAAGAAATGAAATACAAATGAAAATATGTTTGATCACTATACCATGCAGATTTATGTTCGATTGACGCGCTGTAGACACGCGGGTGTGAACGTTACTCACACTCACAGTAGGATGATATACCCAGTGCCACAGCCCGTACGGGATGTTGTTTGGCCCCAGCATATCAGATTTAAGGATCAGAAAAATAATCTCAATTGTACAACATATTAGTGCCAGGGTTTCCAAGTTACTTTGTAGTAATGGGAAGAGAATCAGCGGGTGAGAAAATCGGGACAAATAATCGGGACAACATCGGACCAACACTGTGACAAGATCGGGACGTCATGATGCTGTCCCGATGTTGTCCCGATTTTTTAACCGGGACAAGACCAGGTCAAAATCGGGACAGCATGATGTTAACACGGTGAAAAGATCGGGACAAGATCGGGTTGATTTTTATTGAGTTCATTTCTTTCACGTACTGTATGGACGAAGCTTACACGCTGAATTCATATACCGGTATCACAGTTTTTACTTACTGGAGGCCGATCCTTTTTCACGCCATTTTCCGGCACATGTTCCAAATTTTCTATACCCAAAAATGGCAGTATAAATAAGAGCCAAAGGGTATATTTTCTTTATGGAGTAACTTGCGTAGTTAATCTTCTGGAGTCCATTTTCACTCTTATGAAAATTAATTGTTATATATGTTGTATAGCTTTTGTGTATTCCTGGTATACATGCCCCTCAACAAACTCGAGTACACAGATTATAGCCACAAGAGTGGAGCGTTAAGTTAGTCCGCTGGTGGTTTTGGGCTTTGGCGGCCATTTTTCATGTTTTTGCTGTTTTTCCCCCATTACGTTATCTCCCTCTTCTACTCTGGTTAAGAGATAGGGATTTCCTTTTAAAGTCTTCTAGCCAAGATTGTTGCGCAGCAACATTAATCAAATTTGATAAATTTTGATAGACATTGTGATCATCTGCAAACAGTTACATGTAGAATATAAGACAAAGTTAAATACTATTTATATGATTTTTTCATGAATATACTTCAAAACCAAGGCTATTCCCTATGTTTTCTGGGTTATCAAATGGAGCATGGGTCAGCCCACTTAACCTTGTCTACAGCTTAAAATGCACACCAACCTATATTCTTTTTTATCTGTTTTTCCTCATATTACACAATTATGAAAGCAACAACAGACAATATTAAAAAATTAATTACTTTGATTAACTAGCAGCGGACATCCTTAATAGATCATAAATATGAGCTCATATATTGCTTTCATGACAAATGGACAGTTTTGTGGGGTATCCAATAGAACTAGTTAGATCTTGAAAAACAGACAGCTAGTCACAGTTTCTCCACAACAAATACATGTATGTATACCATTCTCATCAGAGGACAAACCTCCCCACAATGGAGCCAGTGATGGAGATGTTTCTCCGTGAATATTTTGGATCAGGGGAAACAGTGTGTACATAATCCATGTATATTGTAAAGGTGTGACATATGTATACATGATATATATAACATAGTTAATACTGCCAAAACAACACAAGCAAGCAATCACACAATCTTGAAGGTAAGAAAAGGGGTCTGTCATCCTCGCTAGCCAAGGTACATCTTCTCAGAGGGTTCAAACAGCTTAGCCACCATTAAATTCCGGCACACTCCATAATTTTTTCTCTATTGTCAATGTGGTAAAATCTCAATATATGCAGATTACCAGCCCTGGATGAAATTTAATTTATTCTCTTGGAAAAGATTTGCAAAGACTGCACAACTTATTGAAGTGACAACTTGGAAAATGGATTTTGAATTTAAGGGCTTACCCGTAACTGTACAAATACTGCCTGTATGTGACCTTGGATGAAATGGCCCATATCAGTTGAACAGCCCAGCGCATTATTTGATTGGATGCAACCAGAACTGACTGGAATCAATCAGAATAAACTTTTATTTCACAGTTCAAAGTTTCACCAGTCGGAGCAATACACAACTTGCAAGGTAATTTCTACCAAAGGAGCATGCAGAGGTTCATAAAGTAGCTGCCCTGGCTAGCAAGGATTGTCCCTCAGAATCTACAAAATTTTGGCCTTCCAAAGAGGAAGTCTCAGGGCAGAATATACGAGTGAGTGAGTGAATAGGGTTTAACGTCGCTTTCAACATTTTTTCACCTATATCACGACGGGGAAGGGAAGGGAGGGGGAGGGGCAGGGGTACCTACTTGTAACAGAGCAGATCTAATGCTGCCATTTTATAGTGCTGTCCCACTGAAATATCATGCCGTAGGCAGACATGACACCCCACTCAGTCACATTATACTGACACCGAGCGAACCAGTCCTTGTTCTATCCTCTTAATGCTGAGCGTAAGCGAGGGAGCAACAAGTTCCATTTTTCAAGTCTTAGGTATGACCCGGCCTGGGATCGAACCCACAGAATATACGAACTGACAATTAATGGATTGTAAGCCTCAACATGATGGAAAACACTGGCCAAGTCTAGTGTCCATTCTCGTATTAGGATTCATTCTGGGTAATTTACATTTCTAGACAGTTTTTAAGCACAGCAGAATAGAAATTTCTGACCATGTTTTCATGTTCACAAAACTTTAGTAAAGAAATGGGCGGGTGATTTAAGAAACCCTTCCAGTCTCGTATCTTCTATGTTCTCTTCTTTTTTTTTGTGTAAAAGTTTATATTCCCAAAATTAAATGTATTGTTGAAATCTTGGCTTTCAAAACAAGTCCAGCTGAAAAAATACAAGTTACCGAAAATGGTTTGAAGCTGATTCAATTTTTGTTTGGTTTCTATTTTTTAGAGAAGTGTAGGATTACTTGAAAATATCTGAAAGGGAAATGTCCAGAATGTGAAATATCTTAACATTGATAGTACATTACTGAAGATTTTCCACTACTGAAGTTTATGCCACTAATTATTCTGCCATGGAATTGCTTGTTGGTTTACCTCACAATTCGTAGGGTCATTTCTGTAGCCAGGCACTATCTTCAGGGCAACACTGCCTCGCGACTCCTTCTGGAATGTTAAGAGGATCCATGGCGAAAGAGAGAAGGGTACACAGCACACGCTCACCCACACAGGATACAAGGCAAGTTCTCATTGGCTCAGGTCAACAGGAAGTTCATTAGCATAATCTTTCCATCCACAAGCCAATAAAATTAGCCGGATTGTTCTCAAATATTCAAATCAACCAATCACCAGCCTTGTAACTGGGAGAAATTTCCTATGATGCAAGTGAAGATGAAATTGTCTCTGGGACAACAGTCGGTATGTTTTACAACACCACCACCACAAGTTTAGCATGTATATACGAGGGATGACGGTAATTTCAAAAATTTCTTTTTGAACTTCTCGTAATTGTTCCCTGAGCCAATCAGACCTGACCATTCGTGCCACCCAAGCCATAGAGTGAGTTATATTATAGCCGAGTCAAGAGAGCTGGGGCATGCAGTTGGGGATCAAGTGAAGAGATGTCACACCACCAACCATCCAATACACCAAAACCTACCTCCTTAGAGTTCCCCGATTCCGACTTATCTCCGACAGAAGACGGAACCACTTTCAAGGTCACTGTGCCCTGGAGTGACCTCTGCAGGACAGTGGTGAGAGTAAGGGGAGATAAAAAAGAAGCATGAGAATGAAGGGCAAGGGACGAACTTCAATTTGTCTTCTGGGATGAAGAAAAAAACCATAAACTCAAAGAAACTACAATGTGCTAACTAGTTAGCCTGCATGACTATATCTGTCGACACCTGAACACATCACTGTACCTACCTCTCTTTGAACTCCTACAAAAATAGTAGTGAAGTTATACCCAATGTACACTTCAGACATTTAATATTCATTTCCATTAAATCGAGTTGATTGCCATGGCAATGGATTAGTCGAAAATCTTTTTTTTTGGTATTATTGTTTGACAATGCAGATTTACTAATGGAACAGCAAAGGTTCGATTTTCCATGTGGAAATAAATTTCCAAAGATTTTTCACAATTATATTTATGGTATCAAGCAGAGTACATGTAGGTATCAACATTCAGCATGTTAAAGATGTTCCTCAATGTTGATTGGTCATGCACATATAAATGTAACTGTTGTATCAATAGATGATGTTGTATTAGGTATAGTCTCCCTTTCATCGTGTACACTGCCAACGTAAAAGGAGGATTGAAGAGAATATGAATAGGAGTTGTCTACCTTGAATCTGATTTTCCGCCATTGAGGCAGCGTCGGGCGATCTCGGTTGCCAAAAGAGTTTGGTAACCACCAATTTCTGTTATTTATTATTCCAGAAGAATTAAAATATTCTGCATATAAATTTATCGGATATTCACGATAATTGAAAGGAAATATTTTCTATAGTCTTTCATGGTTCGATGATTCCCTGTAAAAATATACATGGAAACTCTATTTAATTTGATCCAGTTTCGCATGCAATAGCATTGTTTACATCAGTTTCATACTATTTACATATTTCTCATTTTATTCAAAATTGAGGAAAATGCCTGATGGGTGAAATTACCAGCTCAAAATTGAGTTTGATGACCTGATAATTTTTAAATTTTTTTCAACCTGAATTTGTATCTTCAAAAGGAGCAGTTGTGTGAAAATTGGGGGAATTATTACATTGACTTCTTAGGGTGCGGAACATACTTTGTAAAACTTCACTTAAATGTATGTTAAGCAAGCTAGACAGGTTGGCGTCAACTTGGTAAGCCATTAGGTTCAACGCAGATAATCTCCAGTACCCGAACTGACTAAGTTGTTGTTTACTCTGCACTATATGTTTTCAGAGATGTTTTACAGGCTGAGCTTGATTCAAGTCATGCAGGGTTAAAAACAAACATTAAATCAAATAAAATCCGGGCCCACCATCAATGTACTAACATAAAAATCCCATTGTAAAATATATGGTTAAAATTCCGAGGTGAAAGAAAAATAAATATGGATAAATAAATGCAGGTTGATATAATTATACTTGTACATGTATAATCAATTTTATATGGAAACATAATTTCTCTGATGTATTTACCATCATTTTCATGTAAAGCACAAGTTATTACTTTGCTTGTGCCAAGACAAACCCAGAAATAATTTGATTTGATTCCGGAATAATAATAATTTATTTCTCCTAAAACTCATTCAATATCTGATTCCGTTGTTTGGAACTGGGTTTGTATTTTGATATGCCGGCAGAGTTACTGTATCCTTACCAACATTGTCTGTAACGTGTCGACAGTCTGTTTTTGGACAGTGGCACCATTAATTTCTCTAATTTCATCCCCCACATGGAGTGTACCTGAAGACAAGAGCAAATTTAGTGGACATTAGATTGACAGGGACTTGAAATGAAGTGACAAGTTTCAGAGAGACCATCATCACCAGCAAAGGGGTATACATACATAACATATATCTGTACAAAAGCTAACCCTGGAGTTCCTTCCCTTGACCTGTAAAGTTGGCCGGATTTGATTTCGGCATCACCCCCCTATCTCTTTAACCTGGGGTGGATTTTTTTTATCTATTGATAACTGGTGTAAATATGATAAATATTTGTCCTTGTTCTATCCTCTTAATGCTGAGCATAAGTGAGAAAGGAACAAGTTCCATTTTTCAATCCAAGGAAGGACCAATGAGCATACATTTATGATAATTTTGGCAACTTCAGGTTGAAAACAGTCCAGTCATCATCAGTTAAAAGTATTTCATAGGTTAAAGAGATAGCGAAGCACCCCGATTTATTTACGACATGTTAGTGTGTCGCCCGCTGCTATTGGGGCAAGATAGTATTGTCGGAGGATTAACTAGAATTATTGTGCAAACCATAGATTGGTACATACCTTGTCTATGTATCATGCCTCCATGCATAATACGGGCCACTAAACATCTTCCATCATCTGTGACTTTTAGCGTGATACCCTGAAATGGTCAGAATAATATCATACGTGAAATGTGAGGGGTCAAGTAATCATATTCATTATTCATCACATAGTAGTAATATCAAGTGATGCTGTAGATACAGCTTAAGCAGGCCTGCAAGTGGCTCACAGTGAATATATAGGAGAAAATATAGGAGGAAATTTGCCAAAATATAGGAGAAATACAGGAATTTTCTTAATAAAATATAGGAAAATAAGGAAGTGTAAGACAGGTCACTACTACATTGTACATGTATGTTCCAAAATTGGTAGTTTTTTGGTGTTTAATAAAATTATTTCCCCTGAATGCGGTCATAGTTGTGGGGATTGAGGAGACAAGTTCTGCTTGGTTCAAGAAAAAGAAATTTCAATGTTTTCTTATTTTCAAAAATTTCTGAAATGTATTTTCCCATGCCAAATTGACTCATTTCAGAGCATTGGTGAAGGTTTTCATGAGAAAAAGGCAAAATATAGGAAATATAGGAGGCTTATAGGAAAATATAGGAACGACTAAAAAATATAGGAAATATAGGAGGCACTTGAAGGCCTGCTTAAGAAACAGCATCATACTGTCAGTGGTTGACTTGTGTTCATACAGACTAATATATTCATGGAAATACACATGAAAATCAATGCCTCAAGGCACCGTCACAAAGGTGGCATGTCACGAAACAAACCGCTTCATGGAAGTGTTTAAGTGACATTTTCCAATCAGCAGACATTCTAGGCATGTGCAAACCACAGTGACATTTAGTGGCAGAAAAACCGCTAATGATCCTGAAGCCTGATGACGTAGGCCCCCCACATCCATGACAATAAAATACCACTTCTATCCCTTGATGCAATGCAGGCCCCCAACATCCATGGCAATTAAATGATAGATGAACATCATTATACAATTCAATTAGCCGGTCACCTCCTTAGTGTAACATGACATCAACTTAATTGCCAGCACAGGTCCGAGCTAAGCTGGCACAGTCTGAAGAGCAAGCTTTAATTTGGTGTATCGGGTTACATATAGGCCTTCAGTCGCCATGCGGGGAAGTAAGGGGACATGTACTTCCCGTTGACTGGTTTGGTGTTATACAATCCATGTTAGATTTCTGGATGAGTGTTCACGTGTCATACAGATGAATGGAAATACAATTCATCACGTGACTGAGAGATATATAATAAGTCATCAGGGTATGGGACCATTGGCATGTACTGTGTATTCCAGCTTGGTCTGTGTACAACATTTGATACATGTCCATATCTCAATTTATCCCGCTTCATACAAAATGGTCCAATGAAAACGAGCGATTACGGTCACATGGTCACCCAATATTTTTCTATTCACCGCTGTCGATTGTAATTTGAGGTGGGTAACTGGGTTATCTCCCTTTACAGTAGCTCTTATCTCAAAGCTCTCGCGTCGGCTGGTTCATGTCAATTACTTCTCGGGCTTCATTTTGACAAGTATGTGTGATGAAGGTGAGCTTCAGCAGCTGTAGTTCTAAATTAGATATCATTCATAATGTGAACAGCTCGTGTTTCATCATAATCAACGATGATCAATGCCAATGAATATTGCAAATGTGTGACTTTACATACAGTGTTTTTTTTGTTTTGTGAGCAACAACAACATAGGGCCAAAGTTGTCCACAAGAAGTCCTTTATCACAGAATTTGCCTATGGACATTAGGTTGTTCAGAAAGGGTCTTCAGCAGGATAAATTTGTTACACGGTTTGTCAGTGACCCAATACAGAAATATATGGGGTCACTGACAAATCGTGTAACTAATAATGCTATCTCGATTAAAATACATATATCTTCACCCAAAACTTATCATACTAACTGTTGATGCAATTTATAGTTCACATATATAGTTGAAAATATTTTGAGAGATGGCCAACACATGCTTTCCTCACAATAAAACATGGGAAGAGCTGTCCCAACAACTACCCTGAGCCGCCCAAGCTGTGTGGCAATCACTGGAGCGTGAAAAGGATATATCTCACGATATTGGGACCTCCTAATTAGACCAACATACCATGGGTTCATCATTATTTTTCTGGAATTGGACAAGCCGGACTCTAGTGACATTTTCCATCTCTGCGTCAAGACTTGGGCTGTCCGCTTCCGCATCACCGTTGAGGTACGGTTGTACCGGGGGCGGGGTCACACGGATAGCATCCTCGCTGTACACCTCATGGGCAACCACGTCATGTGACTGTAGTAATGCCTACAAAATACAAGGAGGTGGACGTTATGATGGTGTAACATGTGAAAATTAAAGGCCAGCGGATGTTTCACCGCTATGCAGATCACTGTATATTGATGGCATTGCCACGACAACACCCTAAAAATGTGAACCACATAGACTGATGAGGTCCAATTATCAAATTCCTGCAGATACGTTCCATTCTAATGACAAGTTGTAATCCGGATGACAACAATTAAGACTCTAGATAATGATCCGGAATTCACTTGCATGGGTGATTCAGATGAGGTTGGTATGATACAGCTTATGTTCTGCATTAGGAGGAATTTAATTAAGTTATTAATTTGTCCATGGATTTTGCCATTTCCCTTCAAAACAAATTGGTGCCATTGTACCATTCCTCTCAGGGACGACACGTCAAAGGGAAACTGCTGCCACAGGTTCAGCAGAAGTACATGCAGACACCATTACGTGTGATTGCATTCTCCACCTTTTAACTCAGCAGGGAAACAAGGTTGTTAAAATATGATAATCTCTCGCAACGATTACTCAGTGAGACACCGAACTGCCTCGAATATATGTATAAAATGTTAAGCAAATAAGTTTGTAATTGATCTGTGTGGTAGTTTCAGTGATTCTGATTGTTCCTTCAATTCTGTGAAACATCATCACTGTATTCCTTTCTACAGCTAAAACACAATTGGCTATAATGCTGGATGAATACTGCTATCTCAGTTCATTATGTACCCTATCCTCATAAACATCGACAGGAAGAATTGGCCTACACTAGGGCGATTCATTGGACTACTACATGTATATGGGCTGGCATATGTCAGATGGTAAAAGCATCTCCACCGTTTGATTCCTGCTGATGGCCAGATTGCATTCTTTATCTCATAACTTATTTTGAGCACAGTAATATTATAATGTTTCTCTGGTGAGTTTTAGAAATGATCAATTTAAAGTTGGTTTAATGACGATTTGCCTGCAGTGTGTCATTTTATTGCCGGTTTTCCATATATGTTACAGTCACTTGATTTCTGCAAATCAGAAACACATCCAACCTTTCATATTTTTACATCGAATTAAGAAACAGAGTCAGAGGAATCGGTTTCGAATTTTCCAGAAAAAAAACACTGGTTGGCAGAGGCCACCAATTTATACGTGAGATTGACGACAGACCGATGGTCTAAACTGGTGTCAACTTGTGTTTGTGTTTATCTCAGAAATTTGAAACCAACTTTCGAGGTCTTTATTTTAATTCGGACATGCAAAATCGAACATACATTATACAAAATTCGATCAAATTTGATAGAATGTGTTTGTGTCTGCCTTTCACATTGATGAAAACAATATCTCAATGAGGCGTCACTTACCACGGCTAATTACTGCGAACATTATTGCAAGCTGCTCGGAAGGTATAAATTAAGCGCATGCTCCCTATAGTAGTTACCCCAGCCTGACAACTACCTTGTTTGACAGAAAACGGCTCTGCTGGTGTTTTGGGGATTGAAAACCAGCTTTGGTTCAATGCTATAACATTGGCACAGAGGGGAGGTATGTTCAAAGTTGAATAAATACTTGCAATATTGGGTAACTAATTCAAACATCTGTCAGTCCACAAAATTAATGCACGGCACTACTTCGATTTTCCTGGCAATTGATTGAAGCAAACCAGTTATCTTTTTTGTATTTCTATCATTTATTGAACAGTTATTAATAATTCTTTGCAATCTTGGCAGGATTGAATTAATCAGTCTTATTGGCCACCACGTTTCTTATATAATATAATATTATTGATTTGTTAGATTGTGAACGATCATCCTAGCCATTCCATATAATCATCCGACCGATTGGATCCAGTGATTGGCGAAGCGTAGGAAAATCCGAGAACAAAATCTTCCAAGATTCTAGCCAAGCATGACCTGGCATCACCTGTAACCAATGGGATCACTCGATTATCCTCACTGATCAATTTCAAATACCACTTCACTGAACAAGTTTGAACGAGTTTACCAGTGAGATCTGAGAGAGAGGGCTGGACACAAATTCACGATCTATATCCTCTTTATTAACTCCTCCAAAATACTAATTTCAAGAGCCACCAGAAATGCCGACTGTTTTAGCGGGGTTATTACACTTTTCTTTTTTTTAATTGCAGACTAGCTGTTTCCATTTTTACTGCAGTCTACATTAATTATAAATAGAGGAAGTAAATAGAAGTAAATATTTACAGTCTATGCAATAAAATAATACATATGAAAAAAAAATTAACACAGCAAGGAAGCAATCAGAGATTGCATGCTCAATTGTATGCCCCACCCCCTTCCGCTTTAATCCAACACTGCCCTGCCATTTTTCTGTTCTGTATTGGTCGGTGAAGGCCTAATTTTGATAATTATCAAAATTTTGTTTCAGTCACTTTTTTCGGCATGCCTCGCACAATACATATTCCAAGTATCGACAAACAAGCAATAATACAATGTTTTGATGCAAGATGGTCGCCGGGGCTTTCGCCAAATCCGAAAATGTGACCTGGTTATGAGACCTACATTCCTTGGGAGTATATTGTGGTGAAATTATGAAGCGATCAGTTAACTTTGAATTTTGCACCCAATTCACTATGTAGAATAACAATTTTATAGCCATTTTCCCGGTCCAAATCGGTTATGGACTGAGATCCAGCCTGGACAAATAAATATATCTCATTCACTTAGCTTTTGCTGAACATAGGGCCATAACTCTTGAAAATATACGCGAAACGCGGAGAAACTTCACACTGTACAACTACAGGGCATTGACCACATATCCTGCAAATTCCATACTTTTCCATACAATATTAACCGAGATTCAGCCTGGACAAGTCCCAATTCACAAAGACTTGAAGAACAAAGGGCCATAACTCCTGAAAATATATGCGAAACCTGGAGAAACTTCATGCTGCACAATTGTGGGGCACTGACCACATATCATGCAAATTTCATACTTGTCCATACAATACTAACCAAGATCCAGCCCGGACAAATCTGATTCACAGAGATTTCAGAAAAAGGGCCATAACTCTTGAAAACTTTACGCTGCACAACTACGAGGTACTGGCCACATTCCATGCAAGTTTCAATCCTGTCCATCAAATATTAACCGAGATATCGCGCGGACAAGAAATTCGGACAGACAGACAGACGGACGGGTGGACAGATGGACAGACGGACGGATGGACAGACGGACGAAGCGATCGCTATATGCCTCCCTCTAATTAGAAGGGGGGGGGGGGGGCATAATTAAGACTATGGTATTCCCTCTAAGAATTCAATCACAGGAAGTGAAATTTTGTACCCTACTATAAAATCAGGGGTAATCAAATTAATTTGAACAGGAAGTTGACAAAATGGTTCAAAATCCTGCATATGAGTCCTTATTTCTCTATTATTTCAATGATTTTAGAGGCTGATCAATTTTGAAATGCTGAAAATCAATATGTATCAATTCTGCCTTTTTTCAACAAAAATATTTCTATGGAATGAAATGAAGTTAGAGAATGGGATTTCCACCCAGGCAAATTTGGCCGGAGTGACGGTAAAACTCGAGTCATCTTATTTCATAATGGTATATCTCAGCTGTTCACAGATAGCAAACAATCTCTCATTCTTAACTCATTCGGTACCGTAAGCGCCATTTGGCGTTGCAGATTTGGGCCTCCTCAACCCCATGACGCCATATGGCGCAAATCATAACTGTCGTGGGAAAATAGAATTTTCATATCTAAGCATTGTCAAATGTAATTAAAGGCCTATATGTTTACGAAGCTTATTTTCTCACGTAACAATTTCTGAAATTTGGATTTGACTAACAGAGAAATTATTTCAAGATCGTTGTTTGAATACGCAGATAAAAAATAAAATCACGAAAATTTCCAAAATGAAGTCGGCCGTATACACCACCGTTGGAATTCTTATTTTCCTGGTCTGTTCAGGAAGAAATATCACGTAAACCATACATATATCGAAAGATAAGATCGCTATCTATCCGATTATATATAAGCATTTTCGTATTGAATGAAAAATATAACGAAATAAAACTATAATCCGAGAAGAGATCTGTGAGAACATCGCGCCGTTTCGGCAGACATTTGCAAATGTTCAAATACCTGGAAGAATCATACGATTCCTTGAGAAATCTGACGAATTCACGAGATATTTTCTGTCAAATTTTCTGTCAAGGTACAGGTATATATCCATTGTTGAGAATTCCTACGATCGTATACGTTTGGTAAATTTATTTCCCAAATATTCCGCTCCTGTCCGACACCAACTTGTCAGAATTTCCCTCCATCTTTTCTGTTTTGATTTCTCCAAACAAACCCGCGATGAATGAGGCAACCCGATTGGCTCGCCTTGTGACGTAAACGCTCTTATCCAATCCACTTGCCCAAAACAGCGGGCTTATCAGAAAGATCGTTTCGTGAACACTGTTTTCAATCCAATCAAATCTTTCGTTTCACTGGCCATCCGATGGTGATTCTACTACGAGAAGAAAGCTGAATGAATGGGCTTTACAATGATACGTCATTCATTGAAATCGGTTCAGGGAAACGGAGCACGGGCGCGATTGAATCAGACGAGAAAAAAACACTTCTGCTTCATTATTTTGCGTGTAATATAATCACTATCAACGGAATTTCTACCAGATAAAAACGTTAATTTTTAAGTTATATGCATGTGGATGAAATAAATTGAGGAAATTATCATCTTTATCCTGGGAATGGATACTACAATCAGCTATAAATTTTACCAGCCAGAGATTACGTACATCTGAAACCAGACCATGACAATTTCGATGTTATTTTTGTTGAAGCATTTTTTTCAAACAGATAAAAACATGTTTTCATGAAATTTGCATGCATAATTTCATGTATATAATTATAAAAATAACACAAACACAATTTCTGATGCTTGTGTATTTCATGGAGATATAAAGTTTCAAATTTTATTCACTTTCATAAACAAAATATTTTTGAAATGAACTTTTGGTCGACAGCTTCTGTGATGGACATTTGTGCACTGCACACATTGAGACTCAGCTGTGGAGCTACTGGAACTGAGGCCAGAAATGACGCTCGGTACTGAATGAGTTAAATAACATGTTCATATGAGAAAACTGATGACATTAAAGGACAAGCTTGATAATGATCAGTGAAATTCTTACAAAAATCATCTGCCAGTATATTAGAATGACATATTACATACTTGACCTACAGCTCATGCAAAGATTGGATTGGGTTAGATTGGATTTTGAGGACATACCAGATCAACAGCTGACTGAGGAGTTTAGTTTCTGCTTACAGCTGTCCAATTTGTGAATTAATGGTTTTAGTGGAGTAAGCTGTAACTAAAGGGCTTAGAGACTATACTGGCACAACTCAGATGTACAAGAATCTAAAGCCCGGCGCACACGAGAGCTATCAGCTGAGCTGACCGCCTCAATTGCCGGTCAGCTCAGGGGCTAGCTCTCGTGTGCGGGCAGTTTTTGGTGAGTTTTTGGCCTCGCGAGGCCGGGGGAAAAATATCAAACTTGTTTGATAATTTCGCCTCGCGAGGCCAAATCCTCAGCGTGTGCGGCGAACGCAAGCCAACAGCTCAGCAGTTTTACCGGACAGGCCAATGAATCGCATGTTATTTTCACTCGATTCATACGCTCGACTCTTCAAAATGGACTTGAAGAAGACGTTATGCGGGAACTGAAATCAATTTCTTGAAACTTTTGCTCACCGTGTGCGCTGAAACAACAAGAGAGCTAGCCGCTGAGCTGACAGGCAATTGAGGCCGTTAGCTCAGCTGATATCTCTCGTGTGCGCCGGGCTTAAAACCCAGCGCACACGAGAGCCATCAGCTGAGCTAACGGCCTCAATTGCCTGTTGGTTCAGGGGCTAGCTCTCGTGTGTGGGCAGTTTTTGGTAAGGTTTTCGCCCTGCGAGGCCGGGAGAAAAATATCAATCCTCATCGTGTGTGGCGAACGTAAGCTAACAACTCAGCCATTTTATTCGACCGGCCAATGAAATGCATCTTATTTTCATGTGATTTAAACGTACAACTGTTCAAAATGGCCATTTTTACGTGAGCCCGGTCACATGAACGATCACATGATCTTGAAGGTGGTGTTCCGCGGGAACTTAAATCAATTCGTTGAACCGTTTGCTCACCATGTGCGCTGAAACCACATGAGAGCTAGCCCGAGCTAACAGGGTGAGTGAGTGAATAGAATTTAACGTTGCTTTCAACAATATTTCAGCTATATCACGACGAACCAACTAAGCACCACCCAGTTCAGTTGTGTTCCTGCTACTTCAAAGAAGAAATCTTTGAAGCAGCATGGAACCACACACCCTTCATCCACCCTATAAGACACTGAGGACAGCACACAAGACACAGACAGGACGCTTACATGGTGCAATAAAGACAAGTGATATTACAGTGCTATAGACATCACATTATCAAGTTCCTGTTGCTTCTCAGCAAAATGCATTGAAGCAACAGGAACCTGAACCCACCCAACTACCCGTCTGAGCTAAAAGGCATTTGAGGCCGTTTGCTTACAGGATAGCTCTCGTCTGCTCCAGGCTTTATGCATTTTTATTAGAATGTTGGTCATGCATGATGATTTACAGGGTCACAAATGATTTCATCGCTTGGAACTCAATATAAACATTGAAACTGAATTAAAGAAAACACCACCATAATACATGTAGAATGAATGACATTTTCATTTGCTACATGTCGATCAACTCAAACATGATCATTTTTTACATTTCGAATTACATGTTGATCAATATATTGATAGAAGTATTAGAAATATGTAAAGTTTATAATATACATGTACTATAGTCTCTTCAGCATGTTTAGAAATAAGCTCTATAATTAGTACACAAGCCAATGAAAAGACTGAATTTCTTTTTGAATATTTGAATTAACCAATAAGGAAGATACCTCTGGATGCACAATGGACTACATGTACCTTTAATAATCCTTTCAAACAGATAATTTATTTCAATACCAGTACATACTTTTATCCATGGCTGCTTGTAGAAAGGCTGTTGTTTGGAGATGTCATAGTTTTTTTTAAGCTTGTATAATCTGAATGTACCTAACTGACATTTCGAACAGCAACATTGATTTTTTAGCAATGAAGAATTATATAGCTGTGCCACACTCTACTTGAAGTAAGATATTGTTTTTTCCTTTATGGCTGATGCTGTAATTTGATAACTAGAGATGCCAGCCTGGATCATATTGCAAGGTCCAGCATGCTTCTGTGTAAACAGTAACAACATAACATGTCATGTTTTTCCTAGCTTAGCATGGAGATGAAATATTTCTAGTGCAGTGTAAATGTTTACTCTGAACTCCCATATTGGCAGCTTCCCTATACTGTGGACAAGAATGACGGGTCTTATGGAAGAGACTATGGTAAACAATAAAATTATATTATATCACCTGACCAAATTCAATATTACCCCCAAATTTGGGACAAAATTCAACTAGCCTTCTAATTAATTGTATTGCTTCTTAAAATCGAGAAATGATTGCCTGATATTTCCTTTATCAGCCTGACAACTTCCTGTTCTGATAAATTCGATCATGTTCTTAATTTCATTTTGGAAATTTCAAATTTTACAACAAAATATCTGTACATGCAAAAATTTTGAAATTCTGCCCTTGCAACAAGGACTGACTGAGTATTATTTAACATGGCTTGCAATCATCTTTCAGTCATATCACAACATTTGGTTTCTATTACCAATTTTCACACCGGAGAGCCTCATGGGTAGAGTCCTATTCCCCCCACCCAGGACCCCACAGGTAGAGATAGGGTCTCATGCAGGAACCTTGCTTGAACCATTCTAAAATACAAGCACAGCAACAGGCACATGTGATGAAGGCACCGACAAACCATTCTACAAAGTTGAACCCAGCAACACAGATAACCAAAAGAATCCAAACAATCGTAAATTCTGAATATAACTTTCTGTGCACATGCACATCGCTTTAATACCCTACTTGTACAGTACACCCAAGAATTAAACTGGTCAAATTCGCGAAGGATAGCCGAAAAATGTCGCGAACGATTCGCCAGTACCTCTCGCCATACCTTTCGCGAGAAAATGTCAGAATTGAACCTTTCGCGAAAGGAATACGCGAACGATGTTTGAGGAAGTACATGTCGTAAAATGTTTATATTCTTGTCTGTCAACTATTTATTTTTCATTTGCTCGTGTGTTTTGTTTTTAATGGCATTAATTAGGTCCCTATACCTTATTTTGCGAATGAATTGCAACTATAAAATCACGACGACGTAGGCCTACCGGTTTTCTTCGTCAGTCCATGAGCAAACCGTTATTCACCCAAAATCGAGATCGTAAAATCGGGAGCTGTATCACCGTATTCATCTAGTCAAAAAGTCGCATAATCTGTCCCTTATTTGAGTTCATTGTGCTGTATGGCTTGTTTTTGTAACTGAAATCTTTCACATCCAAATGAACTCATCGCAGTGCATGAAGCCCGATCTGAAACATGGCGTCAGCCAGCCGTTCATAAGAGGCGTGTCCAGTTGCTATGAAGAGGGGAAACAACTCTGAGCAGACATTAAAAAAAATGTTATTGCTTCATTGGCGGAACAGGGGTTATTCTTGACAAAAAAAATCATCTACTCAGTTTCCAAATTCAACAACTAACTCAGTTCTTTCAGCACGCCCGAATGTCTGCAAAAAGTCATTTTTTGAAAGTTTTCATCCCATGAATTAAAAAACTCATTTTTAAAAAAGTTTTCATCACATGAAGAATAAACACTCATTATTTTAAAGTTTTCATCTTTAACAGGATGCATTTATATTGCAGTGGCAGCGGCATTTTGTTTCAAGATAATGATTCAAATCAACGAGATATGATATAATTCTAGAGGAAAATTGGTGTAATTAATAAAAAGTGGTTTAGGCATTTTTTTTCTTCTTTTTTTTCTAAGACTTGAATTTGAAATTCCCCCGACACAATTTGAAATGAAAGTGTTAAATTTTCCTTCAATTGCATTTTATTGCAGAAAATGTATCCTACGAGAATTAAATTTGCAATTTCCGAAAACGTTGTACACGCAAGAAAACCAAACGGCTGTAAATTCAAGACGGCCATAATAAATACCAAGCTCAACCGTAGACCAGTCAATGCTCTAGACAACCCGATCATGATTGATTGCAGCTCTCGTCATGCACACGTGAAACTTCTTTATTCAGACAATTTGTACGTTTGGTTTTGATGTATTTTCAATCCTTGGTATAGCTGGACATTTCACCTTTTATTTCGTGTTGAAACGAAACGGTACGGGATGTAGCTGACTGCTGGCACACGTCTCTCTGCTGCGCAGTTCTGTCGGGCGTTGTAGCTGTCATCCCTCGTGGTCGTTTGGAAACTTCCACCCCGTGACCCGTTCGTATTAATCGCAAACCCATACTTTCTAGCATAAAGAAATGCATTGCATGGTTCCCGACGAATCGAATTGGAAGCGTTCACTAAAACTAGGGAAGTAAGGCACAAAACTTTTAGCTGTGCCGTATTCGATACGCACATGGCCTACAACAACAACGACGACAACGTGAGTGGAGATTTTCTTTTGCTCCGTTCGTAGACTGTATTTTCTGCCTATTTCGTTCCTGAAACTCAATTTTGTTGCAGGAAATTCTTGCTGGGTGAAATCGAGAATAGTGGTCCTAAAACATAACCCGCATAAAAAGACCCAACACTCCCGCATTTCAAATAATTTCATGTGATTTGTTGTCATCTTGTCTTGTCAAATACGGATCGCTTTACGTCAGTTACGATCGTGACATATCTTTCGCGAAAGGTATTTACCTTTCGCGAAAGCTTTGAAATAAATATGAAATCATCGTAAGTTATTATCAACCTTTCGCACATGCTTTCGCGAACGTTTCGCGAATGTTTCGCGAAAGATGAACCCAACGTTTCGCGAGCAGTGACCAGTTTACTTCTTGGGCGTACTGTAGATCATATTCATATGCTGATAACCTTAAATTAGCTGTAGTGTACACTCTACAGCCAATAGACAAGACATTTAACAAGATATGTATCACATAGATTGAACTGTCTGACTTTTATCCCACACCCTTTTAACTACCCTATCACTTCTTCAGTTCAATTGCCGCAAAGTGCAGTAATCAAGGAATTCTGACTCTAGAATGAGAACCAATCACAAATTAGTGGGAGATGTAGGGGGCATGGTTTGAAGGGATCAATGTCTGCATTAAAAAGTCCATGCAGGCGATCAACTTTTGCAGTGGCGAATATATCAGTGAAGGCATGAACCTTCTTTATTATCCACTGTTCGCAAGGTACCAATTTGACATGCTCAGCAAAAAAACTGCTTTGTGATTTATACGGTATGGGGCTTAAATCCTGTATATATTGCAGAACACTGAATCCGAAACCATTAGGTACCATAACTCTGCGAAACAAACTGACAGCAATCAATGGTCTAAATCCATACATCCATCCATTCATACACGAAGATATGCACATATGTACCCTATATTACTTGGTTCTGACAATGAAGAATCAATTCATAAATTTGATGTTCACGAAAAAAGCAGTTTGGCTGATGCATGAATTTGAGGAAAATAACCCTTGCTCATCAACATACCTCTCACATAGTTTGAAAATACTCACACATCTATCGGTGTTAGTTCTTGGCTGTTAAGATTTAAATATACTTGGGCAAAAATCCCTTCAACTGCAAGCAAGCCACTTAGCACTGGATGGGTGTCAGGAAAAACTAAACTGACATCCAGCTGAAGGCTTCTTTCTGAGTACTGGGAAGCCACAGTGGCTTGTGTGTGTGAATGTTGCGAGGCTCTAGATGGGAAGGTCCTTATGGCAAAACAGATGCAAGACTGTCAAATTCAATGTTGAGAGGTAATTCCAAGAAATATTCCGTTAGCTTGCAGATACTGATAGGCTTTAACTTGGTTAAGACCTGGAATCAGACAGCGATCACACAGTGAAAGACAGACAGTAGAGCCCTGAGGGATTTGCTGCCAGTTCACCTGTGTGGGTCAATGGACCATTCCAAATTTAACACATTAACAATGGCCACTCTAGATACAGCTTCAATGGGTTCCTGCTTCTGGTGGAATTCTGCAGTTATTGGAATAAAGTTTTCCCCATGTCATATGAACTCTCACTGCTCTACCCCCTATCACGCCCACCTAATTCACTCCCACCCCTTATCTAATTCACTTCCACCCCCACCTAATTCACTACACTGACCATCACCGGATTCACTCCCACCCCACCTAATCCACTCCCACCCCTACCTAATTCACTCTCACTTCCATCCCTCACCTAATTCACTCCCAACCCCACCTAATTCACTCCCACCCCTCACCTAATTCACTCCCACCCCACATAATTCACTCCCACCCCTCACGTAATTCAATTTCACCCACCTAATTCAATCTCACCCACCTAATACAATCTCACCCCACCTAATTCACTCCCACCCCTCACCTAATTCAATTCCACCCTCATCTAATTCAATCCCACCCCGACGTAATTCACTCCCACCCCCACCTGATACAATAAAGTCAGTCCTGGCAATTCAGCAACTGATGTACCGCATTTATTCCCTGTTTCTGTAACCATGCATGATCAGTTTCTCACCAAACAGCAGCTGTATGGCTGCAAATCTAGAAGTAATTCATACTTGGTCCAGTCAGCTGGCCAGGGCACTGATTAAATTGTCCATTTCATTCTATCAGATTATACATATTTGCTATTGACATGCTATTGACAGGCTATATTCATCATGTACATCATGTACAGTTGATAGTGTACATGGTTTGCGTCCATCAGGTATAAATTGACAGCTGTGACACCATCTAGACAATATTTGTATGTAGTTAAAGAATAAAATATTATTGATTACACAAACTTTAGACATGCATATGATAATATTACCATATATAGCACATGACAGTTTACATTCACCATAATCACACAATTTCCAATTCAATACATGCCCACTTACAGTGCATTGAATATACATAGCTAGGGGTGTATACTGAAGGGGTTCAACGTCACTCCCCACGGAGAAAAGTTGATAATTTCAACTGCAACAATCGAGGTGCCCCTCCAGAGCCCCATTCTCACTAAGACCTTGAGGTGAACCATGAGATCAGTTTATGAAGAGGGATCCCAGACAGACAAACCAAGAATCCAGAAAAAAGTCTGTGGACCACCTGGACAAGAGCAGAAATATACATATACCAGCTCATTTGTGTTTAGTCTGTCTGGTTGTGACTATAGATTGATATGGGTAATTACTCTGTTAGAACATTCACCACATTCGATCCTCTCAAAATTCACATCAAAATCTGTTTTCTTTTAGTTATCACCATTTATAAGTAACAAAATAGCGTTTTTGCTAAATTAAATGAGACTACCATGAAACCTGTGAATATTGACACCTGGGTAAACCAACCAACCAATCAACCTCTAAATACGGACATATCCTTGGACCCCAATACTTTAAATTTAAGGTATTTTGAACCTTCATAAACCAGAACCCTGTTAAAACGGACACTATAATCTGGTACCAAGCATGATCGGTTTACACAGCTTTCACCTTAATTTATAACATCCCCTATGAAGTCCATTCCAATAAAATATGTTCTGAAACAAATAGGTAAGGTACAGTACAAGGCAGAAATAACTTGCTCATAAACGCGAGTGAAAAAAAAGATTTTCGCGACTTTAATTTATTAATCGCAGCCGGAAAACTCGCCTAAATCGCGCAAAAAAACAAAAGCATAATCTCGACTGAAACGCGTACGGTTTTTTTGCGCGATTTAGGCGAGTTTTCCGGCTGCGATTAATAAATTATAGTCGCGAAAATGTTTTTTTTCACTCGCGTTTATGAGCAAGTTATTTCTGCCTTGTACTGTAGGTTCTTTTGAGTATCACTCCATTCTTATGGGATTTCACAAGATATTTATACTATAACATGTTTGAAGAACTTAAATTCATTCTTAACCCAGCCGGTGGGCCATAAGATTCGTTTCCTGCATCACGCCTCAATTGCATAGAGTGATCTCACAATTATGTTATACTGAGCAGTGGTGTCTAGATTTATTCCGTGCCTACCAAATGTTAAACCACACACACCTGTTATGACTTTATCTGGCCTTACTGACTTTTCACTGCGAGAACAGCAACATAAGGTGTGCAACACAAATCTTTGGGGCTCAGGCTGGGGACTCCGAGAGAAGTAATTTAAAATGCGTTAGGCTTTAACCCTTTCACCGATTATTTCCGGTCACAAAAGTGACCTGCTGACAATCAATTCCCTGAGAACTGTTAAAATTTGTATATGTTGTCTTTGGAATGTTAGAAAACGTGTTTGCGTCTGAGATTTGTAGAAAAACATAGGGACCCCGTCTCCACAATGAACACTCCGGTGTTATTTGCTCCAGTTTTATAGCAAAATAAATAAAATAGCATACAAAATTAGGTTTTACTTCAAGAGAATGCGCTTTCCCCGGCTTTCTCGACTTGAAAACGTCAAAATTCAACGGAGAAATCGTCTTTTTTCGATCGCATTTGACAGTGTTTATCTCGAGTTGTACTCGGCCATTTGCAATGTTTGACCTCTCATTGGAAAGCGTGGGCTTTCCCCTTTCTGTACATGACATGACCTGGGACGGATGGCAAAAATAAAACGGAGGATACGATTGGATTGAAAATGATGTAATTCCATTTTTCCAGCCACTGTCTACGCGCTTCTTATCTGTTGGCGGATGGAGGTCACGTGGGCGAAATTACGCATACCGATTGGCTCGTCGTCCGAAGGCGGCAACCATCTTGGGCGAAATAGAAA
Source organism: Hanleya hanleyi (assembly GCA_036873755.1). Classification (NCBI taxonomy): domain Eukaryota; kingdom Metazoa; phylum Mollusca; class Polyplacophora; order Lepidopleurida; family Hanleyidae; genus Hanleya; species Hanleya hanleyi. Next base: position 76,962 of record JAVTVY010045245.1, on the reverse strand, counting down.
GTTGGTTGTCAAACTTTGTGGATCAAGACTCGTAAAAATATGGAAATAAACTTTGCCGGTTGTCGTTGGCAGTTTTAATCATCTGGGGAATATTCACCACGCTTTACCAGTCGTGTAACATCAAAAATACAGGAGTTAGGATGAGGTTTTCGATGATTTTTTTCATTTCTGAGGCTTGCTGCCGAGAGGCCCGTCACACGGTATGTGGAAAAAAACGCATTTTTCGCTCCGAGTTTTTTCGTTCAACATCTAATTTTGCTTTATTTCTTTTGCGGAACAAACAAACAATTTCGCGAATCAAATTGATCAAGGTTTTGACTTTCCAGAAGTATACAGTGTTTGATAGGTTTCCGTTAAAACGAATGCAAAAAAAATAAAAGTGCTGTACCCATCGTGATGGCCAACAGGTTTAAAGCTAACCCGGTCAACCGGGGATGGTCGTACGGGTGGCACTCTCGTTATCCCCGTACACCGGGTTTAACCGGTGAAAGGGTTAAATATCATGGTAGATCTCAGTTTGTTTTACAGGCTCCAACCACTGATTTTATGTTACAAGCTCCAAAGAAAATGACAAAATCAACTTGACAGACTAATACCACATTTTCATATTCACCAGATTTTATCCATGGAATTATGGCTTCTCTATTTTATGTCAAACTGTGGCTGCAGACAGTAATCTCCATTCAAGTTTACTGTCCTTCATTTATAGATTAACTTTGTCATACTATCTCAGCCATATTTGCTGCAAAAACATCTGAGATTATCAGCAGTGTCCTGATAGCAACAAATCTGGAGATACTCGAATTCATCACAGCCTATTTCTAATTACAGTAGGCACTTTTTCTTCATCATTTATAAACCCAAATCAAAACCTCACACAGATTTACGCCAGTGTGAAATCAAATATCTTTACACTGATTATGTTCAATAAAGCCTCTTCGGCTGGTAGCATCTGCATTTGAGAGCTAAAGTTTTGGGTTCAGGGCTAATAATTGGCATTTAGCAGTGATATAATTGACAAGGCATATGGGAAATTAATCATGCTGGGAGACAGCGCCAAGAAGATGGCTAACCAGCCAGTGAAAGAAACTCTTCATATACATTGTATACTGCAGGTCATCAAGATAATATGGTAATCCCCCTAATAATTCAATCACAGGAAGTGAAATTTCCGACCAAAAAATCATGGTCTGATCAAATTTATCAGAGCAGGAAGTTGACAAAATGGTCCAAAATCATGCATATAACCCATTATTTTGTGGTTATTTCAATTATTTTGGAGGGTGATCAAAGATATTAAAACAAGTGATTAAATTTTGTCCACAAAATTGGAGGTGATCGAATTCTAATAGGATGCTCGATTTATCGGAGGTTTTACCATACCCAGGCAGTATATTTGGAGCTCTCATGCATTCCAACACAATTTGCACATCCTCAAAGCCAATCCATTACAATACTTCATCCTGTCTTAAAACTGTCACAGAGTCTTCCTATTATGTCCACCAATTAGGACCAGGAATTCCCTCTTTATTGGCCAAATCTTCCCTTCCTGTAGTTTCATGTTACACTAGAGGAACATTAGCCTAATGATCCAGCCATGAACGAAAGACAATCAATGGTCAACTGTCATTTTCTTAGTACAATGTGGGAACATTAGTCCAGTTTTATTCAGTATGTTCAGATTACAGCTAATTAGCATCCTTGTTATACATGCCATTCTTCATGGCATCACATGGTTTACCTCCTACTGTCAGATATACATGTACATGTACCCTTTGATTGCACTGTGGTTAAAACCTTGGCAACATCTGTGCACATAGCTCTCGGCCAATCAGCATCGTCTATTTCTAAATGGAGCGGGGTTGGCTTTAGATGTCACAGATAAAGAAGATACTGTTCTCTGTGCTCTTGTCATATAGTTGAGCATCGAATTTATTAATTCTTCTTTAAAATATACTGGATACATTCTCCATCTCTCTCGTATGCAGATAAATGCTTCCTTTGTCAATCAAATCGATGCAGACTGAATGCGCATGCTCGCCACATATTTCAACCCATTGCAGTCAGAGGGTGTTACACCAACAGTTTAGGAGGTTACGAACTCCGACATTTGAAAAATGTATACATGTTGAGACGTTTGCAAAGACTATTGCATGTAGATATAATATGACAATCTGAGAAGATGATGCTAGACTCCGTAAAAATGGTAAAATTTATCCCAAGGCTGAATAAAATTATTGGTTCAGCGGTGTGAAGCTAGCGGTCACCAGAGAAGCGCCTTAGACCACTCGGCCACCGAGGGCCCTTCTAGTCAGATGCAGTATTGTAATACAACTTACATGAAACCAGCAATCAACTTGGAGTTACTTGACGAGTTCCTGCATATAAAACGAGATATCAAACAACCCTTTGACTGTCCAAGAATGTTATTTCAGCAATACTTTGAGAGGAGAATGTGTAGAAACATTGCTGTGAAGCTACAGATTTTTTTTATTCAACCTAAAAACAGTGAAAGATTTATCTTTCAACTTTGGTGTTGTATTGGTTGTCTTATTTCACCATTAGCTCTCAGTACTAGTCTGAGGTACCAGTACACATCTAATAGACCAAAACCTGAAGATGTTTGTACATCCCAAACCCTTGCCATGTCAGTTTCCCTCCTTTGGTGTTTTTTTTCTCTTTATGTTGCCAACATACTGCAGCTGTTTCTGAGGGCATGGTAAGTTTTTTTGCAAGGGTAGACATTCCAGAACCATGTGTCCATATGCCACGCATGTACATGCATTATAGATCATGTAAAAATAAATTTGAGCAGAAATTTAACTCTACAAATTAAGTTGTCTGGGGCAAGGTGCATACATGTATATTCAGACATGATACGCCAGCAATACAGTATACTATCTGGACAAGACATGCAGGGTTAACTCAGAACTTTGCAAAATGCAACCAGACTTTGAGCAACATCTATTGAAGGCTTATTAGGAGTCACAAAAATGGCCTCACTTAATATGTAGCAATCGATTGAGTACTGCGAAAACTATATTCAAAATCTTTGCCACCACAACTGACGCACAGCCCAAACCGATAAAGCAAATTCAGCATACATTCCCCACCATATTTTTCAAGATACGAATTAAGGTCATTTCAATCCAACACAATCACAGCGAATTTGGAAGGCAGGCAAATCGAATTGGCAGATTTTTTCTCCTGTTAGAATTCGAAAAGGTCATTTTTATATTTTTGAGAGTTTAATATTATAGAAATAATTTAAACTATATCGCAATCCATTTCTCGCCAAGACAAGAGTAGGGACGAATCAATGTTCACCAGAAGTCGAGTCTTTATTACAATGTTGGATGTCAAAAATATCAAAATGTTATTTTAATATTTTTGAGAGTTAAATAGTATAGAAATAATTTAAAATATATCACAATCCATTTCTTGCCCAGTCAGGAGTAAGAACCAATCAATGTTCACCAGAAGTCCAGTCTTTACTACAATGTTGGACGTCAAACAAATCATTGGTGGTTTGTGACCTAGAATTGGAGAGACTGTAGGGATTGAGATATGGGCATATATGTAATTCCAGTCACAGAGTGGAGGCAGCATAAGAGCAGGAATTGACAAGTCGGTATTCCCAAGGAATTTCGGTGAGAATACTCAGACAAATGGGTTTCCATAATGAGGATGGTCACGAAACCTTCGTATCACAATGTAAGTGCCTGTCTCAATAGAATATGCCAGTTTCTTCTCCTGTTCAATTCCAGTCCTGCACAAAAGTCAATCGTGGTTTGGTCATGCAGTCTCTTTGCTATCTCTTTAACCAAGGAAATATTTCAAATGTAAGCTTAACGGTCCTTTCTAGTAATAGTGGGATAATGTGACCCATATTTATTATATTTACCCAAGTTATCATTAGTTAAGAAACCTGCCCCATGCTGCAGAGATAGGAATGAGTGGTTGAACGAACTATTGTCTTAGTATCAGCACAGCTTTAAATTTGTTAAAGGATTAACTTGAATTTGTGCAAGTCCACAATTTGCTGCATCCTTCAGAAAATATTATCAAGGATACACTGCAGCTGAGAGCAGGGGCGGTGGTAAAATGGGGGTGGGGGAGGGGTATTTTTTTAAATGGTCGCTTGTCACATAATTACTACGATATAGACTAGAAATCATAATAGAATAGCCTACAATGAATCCCCTTTGTTTCCAGGGGAAGGACCCATATACATTGGCGCTGAATTCTGAGTTTGACGATATCTGGACACACCAAATTTATTGTGACAAAATTATAAATACCACGTCGCCAAAACAGGAACATATGTATGAATGTTAAATCAATATCTCGCTAAATCCTGTAGAAATTGCAGCATTGTAGCTAGCTAGAATATCCAATCAATGACCATTTCAGACACATTAGGAATGGAATACCAGTTTTGATCAAATTAACATCAAAAGTAAGAGACGAAACTTAACACAAATTGACAAGCATTAATCCTAACATTTCGGTAATGCAATAGTCAGCAATAAAATTTTGTAGAATCGGTTCTGCAATCATGTTACTACCAAAACTAATTTGTTTGCTCAGTCTGGCTGATAGAAAGCAATTACGGATGAACAGGCGGATGACATGGAACACTGTGCCAATAATATCTCGGATCAGCTTTAATTCCTCCGATGATTGGGGAGGGGAGAAAATGGAATTGGAAACAAATTACTTCAATAAACAGTACTAAATCACCCGAACAGAGACACGAAACATTGCCTGCATTCAACAGCCCGAGAAACACTGTTATAGTGTATATCCACCACTCGGGCTGCTGATAATTGTTACGCTGTATCTACCATTTAACAGTTTGTTGACAACTGTTACACAGTATCCCCCATTCCGTCTGCTGACAACTGTTGCACTGTATCATCATTTAATCGTCTGCTGACAACTGTTACACTATCGCCACCACTCCGTCTGTTGACAACTTTTACATTGTATCCATCATTCAGTCTGCTGACAAATGTTACACTGTATCCACCACCTAGTCTGCTGACAAAGGTTACTCTGTATCCACCATTCAGTCTGCTGACAAATGTTACGCTATATGCACCACTCTGTCTACTGACAACTGTTGCACTGTATCATCATTTAATCGTCTGGTGACAACTGTTACACTATCTCCACCACTCCGTCTGCTGACAACTTTTACATTGTATCCATCATTCAGTCTGCTGACAAATGTTACACTGTATCCACCACCTAGTCTGCTGACAAAGGTTACTCTGTATCCACCATTCAGTCTGCTGACAAATGTTACGCTATATGCACCATTCCGTCTGCTGACAACTGTTGCACTGTATCATCATTTAATCGTCTGCTGACAACTGTTACACTATCGCCACCACTCCGTCTGTTGACAACTTTTACATTGTATCCATCATTCAGTCTGCTGACAAATGTTACACTGTATCCACCACTTCATCTGTTGACAAATGTTACACTGTATCCACCATTCAATAGTCTGTTGACAACTGTTACACAGTATCCCCCATTCCGTCTGCTGACAACTGTTGCACTGTATCATCATTTAATCGTCTGCTGACAACTGTTACACTATCGCCACCACTCCGTCTGTTGACAACTTTTACATTGTATCCATCATTCAGTCTGCTGACAAATGTTACACTGTATCCACCACCTAGTCTGCTGACAAAGGTTACTCTGTATCCACCATTCAGTCTGCTGACAAATGTTACGCTACATGCACCACTCTGTCTACTGACAACTGTTGCACTGTATCATCATTTAATCGTCTGGTGACAACTGTTACACTATCTCCACCACTCTGTCTGCTGACAACTTTTACATTGTATCCATCATTCAGTCTGCTGACAAATGTTACACTGTATCCACCACCTAGTCTGCTGACAAAGGTTACTCTGTATCCACCATTCAGTCTGCTGACAAATGTTACGCTATATGCACCATTCCGTCTGCTGACAACTGTTGCACTGTATCATCATTTAATCGTCTGGTGACAACTGTTACACTATCTCCACCACTCCGTCTGCTGACAACTTTTACATTGTATCCACCATTCAGTCTGCTGACAAATGTTACACTGTATCCACCACCTAGTCTGCTGACAAAGGTTACTCTGTATCCATCATTCAGTCTGCTGACAAATGTTACGCTATATGCACCACTCTTGTCTACTGACAACTGTTTCATAGTATCCACCATTCAGTCTGCTGACAATTGTTACACTATATCCACCATTCTGCCTGCTGACAATTGTTACACTATATCCACCATTCTGCCTGCTGACAGCTGTTGCACTTCATCACCAGTTAAACGTATGCTGACAACTATTACAATGTATCTACAATTCAACAGTCCGCTGAAAACTGTTATATTGTATCCACCATTCAGTCTGCTGACAACTATTACACTATATCCATCACTCATTCTGCTGACAACTGTTACACTGTATCCACCATTCAACTGTTACATTATATACACCATTTAGTCTGCTGAGAAGTGTTATGCTGTATTTACCATTCAATAGTCTGCTAACAACTGTTACATTGGATCCACCATTCAGGCTGTTGACAACTGCTACATTGTATCCACCATTCAGTCTGCTGACAATTGTTACACTATATCCACCACTCCGTCAACTGACAACTGTTAAAGGTTATACAAAATGGTCTCAAAATCTGCTAGTTTTTTGTACTAAATTGTTGTAGAGGTGATTACATGTTCAGACTTGTTTTACATTTTTGTATGTTTTCAAACTGCCCAAGGTTGGAAATAGCAGCAGTAAAGTGCGACAATTTCATGCCCCTTTCAAAACGGTGAAAGCTGTGACCGCTTGACCTGTGATGTCACAACCTGATTACGATCCCGCTCAAATGCCTGTTGTGACGTCCAAATGTCAGCGACATCACGCTAGAACTCCCACAGTTGGGTGAATCTTTCATAACAACGCCTGACGTCATAGACTAGGACGTTTCCGGCGCAATCGTAATCAGGTTGTGACGTCATGCACCAGAGGTCACGGCTCCAATACGTTTTTCCCCACATGTGTGCTATTCGTGTCCTAAAACCCACTTCGACGACATTATTCGAGAAAAAAATACTAATTTGTTGTTTGGAACACTAGTGGGTATGTTTTAATGCAAAGTAGTATAGAGTTATTTGGTATAACCTTTAAGCGAAATCCACCACTCAGTCTAATATTGTATAGGCCTACATATTTTGGTCTCGCAGACACTGTATCCATCATTCAAATACATATTTAATATCCGACAGATGATACCAGATTACAAATTCCAGTCTGCAGCTGATCGAAATAAAATATTGTACTTTCTCCCTCGTCCATTTGCCAGATACATTTCTCCTTGTACAAGAGCACACCAGTAAATAGACAAATACCCCTGCCAAGTGCCATTCTGATGGCGGGAAACTGATTAGATAAGATATATTGATAAACACAATAGCATCCTGGTACTGAGGAGCAAATCTGCCACCCGAACAACAAACCCCTGGCTGCGTGAGCTACCGGAACTATGTGCCACAGCGACAGACGGTGCCATTAAGTTTTCTGAATTTGTACGATAAATACATTGTATAAGAATAGTTTTCAGTATCTAATAGATGGGAGATTTTGATCGATGAGTCTCTAAAAATAACCAAATTATTTTACTTCCACAGAGTTTTTGGAGAACTGCTTTATGTCTTCTCACGACAAAGCATTCCACCGAATATTACATTTTTTGATGAGCTGTGGGTATTATGAGAGAGGTCCTTTTTCAACATTGTTAAATATATGGAAAGGCCAAGTAGAAGAGAATGAGATAATAGTTGAGACATATTCACCCCGTCTGATGGTCTACCCTAGCTCAGGCTCTGACTGGTAGTGTGTGCAATTCTCTGCTGCTAGATTCTCTTTGTTGCCCCTCGTGCTGAAGATCCAATATGATATCATAATCTAGACAATGATCAGATTGTCTGGTCGTGTGTAGACGTTATAATCTAAGCAGGGTGAGACATATGACTGTCATCCAGTCCTCAAATGGATGTAGATTAGGTCATTTGCCTCATTGACACGAGTCCAGCTAACAAATCAACATCCCATCATCTGTAACACACAGACACAAGGTAAAATACCAGACGGCAAACAGAATGGATCATCCAAGTGTAAACAAGGCCGCATTGATGCCAGTCAATGACCCTATATGGTAATCAGATTTTTGTTTATTTTTTACCAGCCAGAGCAGTACAGAGTTCTGGGTATATGGAAATTCCATTGCCCCCATCACTCATGGTAATTCGTAAGACGGGTAGAGGGAGGTTTCAAGGCTGGAAACGGTCCAGATGTTCCTTGGCATGGTCGGGGAGATGAGGAGAGGGGTCAGGGGAGAAGATGACCATCGGGCAAATAGGATGGAGATTATGAGGCCAAGTGAACCAGAGGGGTAACCTCCTTGGCGGAATCTCATCAGAAAAATCAATGGAAGTTCACTCCGTGAATAGATACACCAGTAACCCCATTACCCCGAATCTCTGAGGTCGACAAAGAGAGACCCATATTTCAATAGTTGACAAACAAAAAGCCATCACAACTCGGACACATTTTATACTCACTGAAACCGCCGATCTTGCTTCGGACGAATCTCAAGGAGATTAAGGCCTTGACAAACACTGGTTTATGGTAGCGCGTGATCAGAAACAAGTTGCAAAACCAACCATGTCCGATAGGTCACTGTATACCATTAAAATCCCCCCAAGTACTTTTTGTATCGACGTGAAGCAGATCTTGAGTGCAGGCAGTATTTCAAGACGCCAAGTCAAGTATTATTCGTCAGCTATGGACAATTTTATCATCTTCAAGTACATAATTACAAGATGTTTTTCTTGTGATACTGAGCGCTCAACTCCGATAGAAGATAGTTAATCCATACATGCATAATATAAAACATATCTGTTTGACATACATACGGATGGTTCGTGATATAGTTTCTTTCCTGTGAAGAAGGAATGATTCCAAGTGCTACTAATAGTCCATAAAGAAACTAAAGATAAATGCCCCACAGGCTCTAAATTCACTGACAACCCTGGCAAATTCGTTGCTCGAACACTTCTGAACAATGAGGTGATTTGCAAATCGATCAACAACTACCCCAAATTGTTTGCTGTCAATTTCTCCAACTCGACTTAAATCTGTACTTTCTGCAAAAAGCAAAGTTGTGTTTTCAAAATGAACAGAATTCAGATGACCCATGCATATCTCATTATCCAAGCAGAAAAAAAATCTTTTTGTGGCGGGGTTTCCAATGTGCCTTAAGGGAGCCAGTGAGGATGAATGAGCTATCAAAAAACATTCTGTCTTCACTTGCCAAGTGTTTTTTTTTTAAATTTGCTATGCGATAATGTTCAGCTACTGCAAACGAATACATCATGTAGTAATAATCGAATAACAGAGATCCGCTAATGATAGAAATCCGACCGACGAGACGGCCACTGCAGGCTGCATGGTGCCAAGTTAGTGAGAGGATGGCTTTTCTCTTCGTCTTGGGAGTCTATAAACTATCCACTAACAGAGAGAGAGAAATATATACACATCAACATGAAGGAGACTGGCACAAAAACAGGGAAATGAATGTGGTTTTAATGGATACTGGCCTTAATGGTCACATAAGGTTCAATTATGGAGGGGACATTTCTTAATCTATGTGACATATTTTACATATTTCTCCAATTACATTTTCACTTAAATGCGAGTGCTCTAAAAGATAAATTTACCAATAGCACTTACAATTGATTACAACACACCTTTCCACAGTCTCCACGACTGGCTGAATGTTATTCGAGTTTATAGCTCAAGCCAGATCATATTGGCCAATATTTTTTTGAAATACATGTACTCAAAGCAATTTGTTTATCTCATTTACTTTTTGAATGACATGACATAATTCTGCCGAAGAGTGCAGTTCAACTTGACACTCCGTATGAATCTGCATATGGGTCATTAAAAAAAGCATTGCATCACGAGAGATTTTCAAGCATCGAGACAAGCAATTGGTAGATTTGAATATTTGAAAATAATTCAGCAAATGTCATTGGATTGGTGCAGAATCTGATGAATTCTCTGGCCAATCATTATATAGTCTCTCAAAAAGACCATGGCAACACTGAAATGAACTGCCATAATTTCTATCACATTTACATGTAAACTAAAGCAAACATTTGGTGCACATTTGAACATTCCTATACATGTAGATATCTTGATGCCGTGATTCACATATTAATAATGGGCTATTTTAATGAACTCGAAAAAGTTGGGAATCGATGGGAGATGTCAAGGAAAACTGACGAAGGTCGACTGAAGCTCTCCAGTTATGCCAGATTTCTTAGCTGTAAACCTGATGGCCAATTCAAGAGGAGTACCGTCCTCAGGCAGGTTGTTCAATTACCGTTGCCGTCCATCAATGACATAAACGTCATCGTTCTCCGGAAAAAAAGAAGAATTCCCAATACAGAAGAAATGAAAATATTTGAAATCGCTTCAGAAATTTCTTTGTCATTCATCATTCTTAAACATGCACTTAATATTCCTGGGCAAATAGGTTCAAGGAGGAAAAGTTTTCCGACGATCACAAAAAAAACATCGTCATGGAGCTTGAGGTCTATTAAAATGCTTCAGAATTATATTCGGAGCATGCAGGGAATGATGAAGACGCCCACAAGAAAGCCATAATGCCCTCCGGAATAAAGAAATCAAACAACAAATAAAACTGATAATGTATATTGAGGTACTAAAAGCATCATCATACAACAAGAAATCCCCCCCCCCCCAAAAAAAATCCAAATTTTTATGTAAATTACTGTGCACAGTACCAACAGAGTGCTTTATGAACTTGATATTTGGATGTAACACTCTCAAGAAGCCGAAAAACGTGTTTTTGTGGTAACTTGTGCAAGTTAGTAATTTACCACATCTACATTCAAGTATGACTTTTTCTCTACAAAAATGGTTGATCAACCTAATGCTGAAGTTTGCAGTCAATCCCTGGAGGGATTAGTGAGAATACAGTATGGCACTCTCACTAAATAATTTCATAGTAACCAATAGCTATATTGTTGATCGAGTACACGTACATCATCAATTTGTACGTCCCCAGGGCCGGGGTAATTTGTCAGACTGCCATGGCTGATCACCTCCTAACATGCCCATCAACGGAAGGTGCATCATGGGAACAACGCGCCGTGAGAATGAGACAGGATCGACAAACTGGCCCTCAGTGCCCTGCTGGATTGTGTGCTGATATAGCCCAGGGCTTCGTGTTCATAATTAGTGTGCGAGCTAAAATGAACTCACGTCAAAATATTTAGGAGAGCGTATTTGAAAGTCAGGTGAGTGGTTGCAATATAATACAACATAAAATATGACAGTTTACGTGAGCTAAAAATCACTCTCATGACATGAATTTACGCGAGTGTTTGCGTGCAGGTGAGCTATCACTCGCGCTAAACACGAAGCCCTGTAGCCTGGGGAGTTGTGTTGCAAATAAACAATTTGCACACGGACAAAATCTCCATAACAATCACTGTGGGGTCATATTGGGACACAGTGATCTCAACATCTGTTCCACTCCGACATTACTGCCAAATAAGCATGCATGGCATTTACTGATGAATTAATGCAAGCCAAGCCATGCATGTCCTATCTGAAGCAGAGTTTGGAACACATATGGTGAACTTTGGGCAATGGACAAAATGGCAATTGTCAAATTACTTTTTTTTTTCCAGAAAATTTGACCTGGAGAATATACCTACATGTATTACAAATTATAGTCCAAAATCTCATTCGAATACAGAGTGGTAGGGGGGGGGGGGGTTGAATGTCACACCCAAGGGGGACTGATTGAGTGAATATGATTCAACGTCGCTTTCAACTATATTTCAGTCATATCACGACGCTGGGTCCTATTCCTTTTCACACCCGGGAAACAAACAGGTGCCTCAGTTAGTCGCCTCTCACGACAAGCTCTCTGAGGAGCTGAGGCTTATTCTTACCATGACCTGCGGTGTGCACAACGACATCCCAGGTCAATCCACGGGGCGTCACACCCAAGGTTATTTCACTCATATTTGATACAGAGGGTGGTTAACATACATGTAAGGAATGTACTGCAAACACATTCGTATACTAAATAATACCCCCAATTGTTCAATAGAATGCCTCAATGTAGTTTTAAAAGAATATTGCCATGCATTTTGTCCACTGCCATTTTATCCGATTGCCATTTTGACCGATTGTCATTCTGTCTGGTTGCCATTTTGTCATTTGTCAATTTGTCTGTTTTGATTTTGTCCATTACCATTTGATTCGTTTGCCATTTTGACCAACTGTCATTCTGTCCGGTTGTCATTTTGTCATTCCCAATTTGTCCATTGCCATTTTATCCTGTATCTGGTAAATTTTTTAATGATATGACTCAACATTCAATCACTCTAAAATTTGGGATAGACCACAATGAATTTTTCATACCCTAACTTTAGGTTAGAATGCATGCACTAGTTAATGATTTGTCCCATTACGTCCAAGGTTAAACAACTTCAGTTTGTCCCTGGAAAACTGACCTTACTGTATCTTGTCTCAAACTACATGCTCATGTTGTTCTTTACCACTCACAGATTTCCCATAGAATGTACCAAACCACATTGCAATCCAATGATTTACAGAGAAGACAAACTGTATTCTGGGATGGACAAGAAATGTGTAAAGATCCAACTGCTGAAATACAAGATGGCTGATTGCAGCCACGTTGGATTACGTGAACTGTATCAGGCACATGGACTATATTATATCCCCTCAGTGGTCTCTTGTGCTGCAGATCCAATATGATATCTAGACAGGGTGAGGGAGTGAATAAGATTTAATTTCGCTTTCAACACTATTTCAGTCATATCACAACGTTTGGTTCCTATTCCTTTTCACACCCGGGAACCCCATGGGTGCCCCAGTTAGTCGCCTCTTACGACAAGCTCTCTAAAGGGTTGAGGCCTATTCTTACCATGGATATCTAGACAATGGTCATATTGTCTGGTTGTGTATAGACGTTCAAATCTGAACAGGGCCAGATCAGATGCACGACTGTCCTCCAGGAGTGAGTGAGTGAATAGGATTTAACGTCGCTTTCAACATTGTTTCAGTCATATCGCGACGAACAAACTAAGCACCACCCAGTCAAGTTGTGTTCCCGCTACTTCAAAGAAGAAATCTTTGAAGCAGCATGGAACCTCCATTCACCCCATAAAACACTGAGGACAGCGCACAAGACAAAGAGAGGATGTTTACATGGTGCAATCAATACAAGTGATATTACAGTGCTAGACATCACATTATTAAGTTCTTCCAGTTTACAAATGGATGTACATTAGGTCATTTGACTCACTGACAAGAGTCCAGCTAACAAATTAACATCCCATCATCTGTAATACACACACATGGACACACATTAACATATCAGACAGCAAACAGAATGGATCATCCAAGTGTAAACAATTGCTTCATTGATTGCTGTCAATGTCAATGGTAATCAGACTTTTTTTTTTAACCAGCCAGAGCATGGTGTTTTGGGTATATGGAAATTCCATTGCCCCCATCACTCTTGGCAATTCGTAAGATGGGTAGAGGGCGGTTCTAAGGCTGGAAACGGTCCAGATGTTCCTTGGCATGGTCAGGGGGATGAGGAGAGGGGTCAGGGGAGGAGAGGGGTCAGGGGAGAAGATGACCATCGGGCAAATACGATGGAGATTATAAGACTGAAGTGAGCCAGAGCTAGGGGTAACCTCCTGGCAGAATCTCATCCGAAAAATCAATGGTAGTTCACTCCGTGAAAAGAAACACCAGTAACCCCATTACCACGATTCTTAGAGGTCGAGAAAGAGAGACCCATATTTCAATAGTTGACAAACAAAAAATTTATACGATGCATTGTGGTCAAACATGCCACTGATCTTGCTTCCGACCAATCTCAAGGAGATTAAGGCCTTGACAAACATTGTTTTATTGGTAGCTCGCGTTCAGAAACAAGTTGCAAAACCAACCATGACCGATAGGTCACATGTCGGATGGTTCATGCTATTATAGTTTCTATCCTGTGGAGAAGGAATTATTTCAAGTGGTACTAATAGTCTGTAAAGAAACTAAAGATAAATGGCCCACAGGCTGACAACTCTGGCAAATCCTTGCTAGAACACTTCCGAACAATGAGGTAATTTGCAAATCGATCAACAACTACCCCAAATTGTTTGCTGTCAATTTCTCCAGCTCGACTTAAATCTCTACTTTCTGCAAAGAACAAAGTTGTGTTCTCAAAATGAACAGAATTCAGATGCCCAGCCGTATCTCATTATCTGCGCAGAAAATCAAATAATTTGTCGCAGGGTTTCCAAATGTGCCTGAACGGAGCCAGAGAGGACAAATGAGCTATCAAAAAACATTCTGTCTTCACTAACCAAGTTTTTAAAAGTTTTATTTGTTATGCAATAATGTTCACTGCGAACGAATCCATCATGTAGTAATAATTGAATAACAGAGATCCGCTAATGATAGAAATCCGACAGACGAGACGGCCACTGCAGGCTTCATGGTGCCAAGTTAGTGAGAGGATGGCTTTTCTCTTCGTCTTGGGAGTCTATAAACTATCCACTAACAGAGAGAGAGAAATGTATACACATCAACACGAAGGAAACTGGCACAAAAACAGGGAAATGAATGTGGTCTTAATGGATACTGGCCTTAATGGTCACATAATGTTCAATTATGGAGGGGACATTTCTTAATCTATGTGACATTTTACATATTTCTCCAATTACATTTTCACTTAAACGCGAGTGCTCTAAAAGATAAATTTACCAATAGCACTTATCACTGATTACAACAATCTCCACGATTGGCTGAATGTTATTCAAGTTTCTGGTTTAAGCCAGATCATATTGGCCAATATTTTTTTGAAATACATCTACTCAAATAAAGCAATTAGTTTATCTCATTTACTTGTTTGAATGCCATGACATTATTCTGCCGAGGAGTGCCGTTCAACTCGGTAAGAATCTGCATACGGGTCGTTAAATAATTAAGGCATTGCATCAAGGGAGATTTTCAAGCATGAAGAAAACCGATTGGTAGATCGGAATATTTGAAAATAATTCAGCAAATGTCATTGGCTTGATGCAGAATGTGATGAATTCTCTGGCCAATCATTATATAGTCTCTGAAAAAGACAATGGCAACACTGATATGAACTGCCATAATTTCCATCACATTTGAACTAAAGCAAACATTTGGCGCCCATGAGAACATTCCTATACCTGTAGATATCTTGATGCCGTGATCCACAGATTAATAATGTCCTATTTTAATGAACTCGAGAAAGTTGGGAATCGATGGGAGATGTCAAGGAAAACTGACGAAGGTCGACTAGAGCTCTCCAGTTAAGCCAGATTTCTTAGCCGTAAACCGGACGGCCAATTCAAGAGCAGTACCTTCCTCCAGCAGGTCGTTCAATTACCGTTGCCATCCATCAACTACACAAACGTCATCGCTCATCGTTCTCCAAAAGAAAAAAAATTAAGAATTCTGAATACAGAATAAATGAAAATATTTGAAAACGCTTCAGAAATTTCTTTTCATTCATCATTCTTGAACATGCACTTAATATTCCCGGGCAAATAAGTTCAAGGAGGAGAAGTTTCCCGAAGATCAAAAAAAAAAAAAAAAAAAAAATTGTCATGGAGCTTGAGGTCTATTAAAATGTCTCAGGATTATATTCTGGGCATGCAGGAAATGATGAAGACACCCACATAATCAAGCCATAATGCCCTCCGGAATAAAGAAATCAACCAACAAACATGAGAGTGATCTAATCAAAACCCCTTGGCTTTCCCCAAGTGATTGTGACCCATGTGTAGTGTGAATTGGGGAAGAGATAGTTCTATGTGGGATGATCAAGATATACCGGTAGTTGGTTACATTCAGGCATATAGGACAGAAATAGAAAAATTATATATCCTTAAAGGGGCATAACTCTGTAAAATATAGGTCGAGGGGAGTCCCTTCCGATAGGCGTCTGACTTAGCACTCTGTAAAATAAGAACCGAGACGAATAAGCTGTACCGAACATGGATCTGCAGATTTAACTTGCACATTCAGCTACAGATAACAAAATTGGAGATTATTACATCTGAAAGGGGCATAACTCCATAAGTTGAGGCGAGAAATCCTTTGTTGGCTTGTAGAATACAACAATATAAATAAGTTTCCAAAATATAGTAGCTATACCAAACACAGTTCTGCAGATATAGTTGGCTACATTCAGGCATAAAGGACAGAAATAGAAATTAATATATCAGTAAAGGGGCATAACTCTGTAAAGTATGGACCACTTTCGATAGGCGTCGGACTTAGCACTACTGTAAAATAAGAACCGAGACGAATAAGCTATACTGAACACGGATCTGCAGATATAACTTGTACATTCAACTACAGATAACAAAATCGAAGATTATTACATCCGAAAGGGGCATAACTCCATAAGTCGAGGCGAGTAATCCTTCGTTGGCTTGTAGAATACAACAATATAAATAAGTTTCCAAACTATAGTAGCTATACCAAACACAGTTCTGCAGATATAGTTGGTTATCTTCAGGCATATAGGACAGAAATAGAAATTAATATATCTGTAAAGGGGCAGAACTCTGTAAAATATGGGCCGAGGGAAGCCACTTTCAATAGGCGTCTGACTTAGCACTAGATAAATAAGTGTAGAAAATTTGGTGGTTGTATCTCAAGCGGTTTTGCCTAAAATGCGTTAACGGACGGACGGACGTACGGATATACGGACGGCACGACGGACGGACGGACGGACGGACGTACATGGCAACGACAATACCCCGAGATCAAAATGGCCGAGGGGTAATAAAACTGATAATGTACATGGAGGTATTAAAGCCATCATCATGCAAGACGAAATCCAAATAAACACCAAATTTATGATGTACATTCTAATGTGCACTACCAACAGATTCCTCTTATTTGGATGTAACACCCTCAAGAAGCCGAAGCACGCGTTTTGTGGAGACTTTTGGAAGTTATAGTAATTTACTACATCTACATTCAAGTAGGACTTTTTCTCTGCAATTTTTTTTCTGAAAATGGTTGATCAACCTAATGCTGAAGTTTGCAGTCAATCTCTGGAGAGGTTAGTGAGAATACAGTATGGCACTCTCACTAAATAAGCGAGATAAACCAATTTCATAGTAACCAATAGCTATATTGTTGAAGGAGCACACATACATCATCAATTTGTACGTCCCCAGGGCCGGGGTAATTTGTCAGACTACCTCGACTGATCACCTCCTAACATGCCCATCAACGAAAGGTGCATCATGGGAACACAACGTACCATAAGAGTGAGATGAGATCAACAAACTGGCCTTGAATCCCACATTGGATTGTGTGCTGATATATAGCCTGGGGAGCTCTGTTGCAATAAACATTGCACATGGACACGATTTCCATAACAATACCTTTGAGGTCATACTGGGACACAATGATATGAACATCTGTTCCACTCCAACATTTACTGTCAAATAACACGCATGGCATATACCGATAAATTAATGCAAGCAGTGCATGTCATAATTGACTACGAAGTTTGAAACACATATATACTGTAAACTTTTTAATGAGAATTCCAAATTCAATCACTCAAAAATTTGGGGCAAACCCCAATGAGATTGTTATGCCCTAACTTTAGGTTAAAATACATGCAATGATTTGTTCCTTTATGTCCAAGGATAAACATTCAGTTCACTGCTGGAAAACTGACCTTCCTGTATCTTTTATTCTAAAACCACATACTGATGTTGTACCAATAGCATAAATGAGCGATTCTCTCGCTGAGTTTTTCTAAAGATACGCAAATAATTTCAATTTTCGCAAGAGTTTTGGAGGACTACTTCTTCTCACAACAAAGCAATACACCAAAGATTACAGTTTTGGATAAACTGTGAGCATTATGAGAGAGGTCCTTATATTAACGTTGGTAAATATACAGAAAGGCCAAACCGTAGAGAATTCGACCATACTTAAGACATACGTCACCTTGTCTGAAGGTAGATCCTAGCACAGGCTCAGTCTGGCTGGTAGAGTGGGCAACTCTATGTTGGTAGATTCACTTTGTTGCCCCTTGTGCTGCAGATCCAATATGCTATAGACAATGATCAGATTGTCTGGTCGTGTGTAGACATCATAATAAAAGCAGAGTCAGATCAGACATATGACTGTCCTTCAGTCCTCAAATGACTGTAGATTAGCTCATTTGTCTCATTTTCACGAGTCCAGCTAACACATCAACATCCCATCATCTGTAATACACATACACGCTAACATACCAGACGGCAAACAGAGTGAATCATCCAAGTGTAAACACGGTCACATTGATTGCTGTCAATGACTATGGTATCAGAGTTTTTTTTACCAGCCAGAGCATGGAGTTTGGGTATATGGAAATTCCATTCCATCACTCTTGGAAATTCGTAAGATGGGTAGAGGGAGGTTCTAAGGCTGGAAACAGTCCAGATGTTCCTTGGCAAGGTCAGGGGGATGAAGCGAGGGGTCAGGGGAGAAGATGACCATCGGGCAAATACGATGAAGATTATGAGGCCAAAGTGAACCACAAGGGGTAACCTCCTTGGCGGAAACTCATCAGAAAAATCAATGGAAGTTCACTCCGAGAATAGATACACCAGTAACCCTATTACCACGATTCTTAGAGGTCGAGAAAGAGAGACCCATATTTCAATAGTTGACGAACAATAAGCCGTCACAACTCGGACACATTAAATACTTGCTGAAACCTTCAATTTATACGACGAGGATAGTTCTTGTAAAACCTGCTGCCGATCTTGCTTCCGACCAATCTCAAGGAGATTAAGGCTTCGACAAACAATGGTTTATGGTAGCTCGCGATCGGAAACAAGTTGCAAAATCAACCATGACCGATAGGTCACTGTATACCATAAAAAAAAACAAGTACTTTTTGTATCGACATGAAGCAGATCTCGAATGCAAGCACAATGTCAAGACGCCGAGTCAAGTTTTATTCAACAGCCATGGACAATTTTATCATCTTCAAGTACATAATTACAAGTTGTTTTTCTCAGGATACTGAGCGCTCAACTCCAATAGCATAAAATCAAACCTCTTTTTTTGAGATACATACAGATGGTTCGTGCTATTATTTGCTTGTTCCAAGTGCTACTAAAAGTCGGTAAAGAAACTAAAGATAAATGCCTCACAGGCTCTAAAGATGCTGACAACCCTGGCAAAACCTTGCTGAACACTTCCGAACAATGAGGTGATTCGCAAATCGATCAACATCAACTACCCCAAATTGTTTCCTGTCAATTTCTCCAACTCGACTTAAATCTCTACTTTCTGCAAAAAGCAAAGTTGTGTTTCCAAAATGAACAGAATTCAGATGACCCAAGCATATCTCATTATCTGAGCAGAAAATCAAACCTTTTTGTCACAGGTTTCCAAATGTGCCTTAAGGGGCCAGCCAGGGAGGACGAATGAGCTATCCAAAAACATTCTGTCTTCACTTGCCAAGTGGGTTTTGTTTTTTTTAAAATTTGCTATGCAATAACGTTCAGCTACTGCAAACGAATCCATCATGTAATAATCGAATAACAGAGATCCGCTGATGATAATCCTACCAACGAGACGGCCACTGCAGGCTGCATGGTGCCAAGTTAGTGAGAGGATGGCTTTTCTCTTCGTCTTGGGAGTCTATAAACTATCCACTAACAGAGAGAGAGAAATGTATACACATCAACACGAAGGAGACTGGCACAAAAACAGGGAAATGAATGTGGTTTTAATGGATACTGGCCTTAATGGTCACATAATGTTCAATTATGGAGGGGACATTTCTTAATCTAGTGACATTCTACATATTTCTCCAATTACATTTTCAGTTTAACGTGTGAGTGCTCTAAAAGATAAATTTACCAATAGCACTTATCACTGATTACGACACACCTTTCCACAATCTCCACGACTGGCTGAATGTTATTCGAGTTTCCAGCTCAAGCCAGATCATATTCACCAATATTTCTTTTAAATATATGTACTCAAATCAAGCAATAAGTTTATCTCATTTACTTTTTTGAAGAACATGACATAATTCTGCCGAAGAGTACAGTTCAACTTGACACTCAGTATGAACCTGCATACGGGTCGTTAAATAAGGCTACATGAAAAGAAAATTTTCCATCATGAAGAACACCGATTGGTAGATTTGAAAATAATTCAGCAAATGTCATTGGCTTGGCGCAGAATCTGGTTAATTCTCTGGCCAATCATTATATTGTCTCTGAAAAAGACCATGGCAACACTGATATGAACTGCCATAATTTCCATCACATTTAGACAAAAGCAAACATTTGATGCACATTTGAACATTCCTATACATACATGTAGATATCTTGATGCCGTGATCCTCAGATCAATAATGTGCCAATTTAATGAACTCAAAAAAGTTGGGAATCGATGGGAGACGTCAAGGAAAACTGACGAAGGTCGACTAGAGCTCTCCAGTTATGCCAGATTTCTTAGCCGTAAACCGGACGGCCAATTCAAGAGGAGTACCGTCCTCAGGCAGGTCATTCAATTACCGTTGCCATCCATCAACGACATAAACGTCATCGCTCATCGTTCTCCGAAAAAAAAGAAAAAAAAATACCAATACAGAAGAAATGAAAATATTTGAAAACACTTCAGAAATTTCTTTGTCATTCATCATTCTTAAAGGTCAACCCAAACGGAATTTTTTTTGGTCTAAAAATCCTTAAAAATCATAGTTCATACTTCACTTTGTATGAAAAAAATATTGAAAAAATTCTAATCTGATCAGAAACACACGTAATATGGGAGCAAAGTGGGCTTTTCCACACTTTCACAGCTGGGTTGATGACGTCACGCAGGGAAGTTGCCTGAGAAAAACAGCGGATAACATGGAAAGCGAGTGCAGTCAGAGCTCCGGTTCAGATGTCGATTCGAGCGATATCAGCTGCTTAGATGGAAATATTTTTCGCCAAGAAGATGAAATAGACATAGAGGAAGATGATGACGGGCAAATTAACAGTTGCTTGCAGACCAACGGCGGAATTCAGCCCTATCAATTTGAGCCGTACGGCTCCGATTCTGACAGTGACAATCACTCTGACAACGTGGAACTCGACGACGACAGGATTCGGAGAGGTCGTTTGTTGAATACAGATTGGTATGCAACTTGACTGGAAACCTTATTATCGTCATCTATAAGACCAAATGTCCATATATTTCAAACTGTATTGAATGTAGAACGATTCTGTGATGTAACGAACGAGCACATCTGTGTTGTTATTGTTGTTGACCGAGGCAGCCTTTTCGAAGGGATAAACTCCGGGATTCGGCAGTATGGACAGTAAACTGTTGATAACTCTACTGATATACGTCCGACTTGAATTTTGTTTGTTTTCCCATAATCCCCATGAAATACCAATTTCAGAATTATATAGTTTGATAAAAAAACTTTGGACATTCATGGCGAAAAGTAAGCCGTGGTGAGTGGATCGGCATTCACATTTGCTCAATTTTCGACAAATTACCTCAATTAAATTGAAATCGAATGATATTCCCACAATCTCAAATGTCAAGGGATTATGAAAGTATAATTATCACTTCTGTATCTACAGCCATTCACTACAATTGGTGTTTTTTATTTATTTACTTATCAAACGTATATATATTTATGAAAGATCATTTTATTATTATTATTAAATAGTATATAATTTAGATAATTTATTTGCGTGAAGTTTGTGCCAACATTTGGCTAAAAACGCATACATAGAATGAATAAAATTGAACATACAAATACAGACATTAAGACACATTGGAACAAATGGTTAAACGTGTATATATGAAATAGAGACTCATCCAGTCTAACCTGTAGGTGCTCAAGCAACAAATGCCACGCGAGAGCGAGCAGGGCATGTACAGCCGTCCCCCTGCCCGAGGCCTCGCTTGCAGGCTAGGTTCGTTCAGCCGATGTCCGTGATAGATTCTCCTTGTCCGATTTCTTTGCCGTCACATTCTGATTGTTCTTACGTTTGATAGTTGGAATAGCTGTTCTCTTTAGTTTTGGTTTGTACCCGAATTCAACTGCTACGCTGTAGATGTCCTCGAATGATGTCTTTCTGTCAAAATGTGCCGAGCAAATTATACGAGTACTGGCTCGGGCCCTCTTTCCACACTCTCGTGTTGCGTACAAATTTCGTCCAATTTGCAGCGATTTTCTCGTCTTTGGGCCACAAATGAATACTAACACCGTCATCTGTAGTAAAACTGCAACCTCCCACTACACAACGTCGCGGCATATTTAAAAAATGATGCCCCGATACTCCGAAAATCTCCAGAAATCAGCAGCTACAAACGACTGTGGTATACGGCTTTAACATAGAGAATACAAGACGGCTTCCCTCCGTGACGTCACAGCTGGAATTGACAGGAGAGCGATTTTCACCTTTCAAACGGCAATATCTCGCCAACCAGACTGCACAAAATTATGAAAAAAATATCATTATTTTCAGAATCGAAAGGACTATTTTTTTATATTTTTGACCTCAGAGCGTTTGGGTTGACCTTTAAACATGCACTTAATATTCTCGGGCAAATAGGTTCAAGGAGGAGAAGTTTCCCGAAGACCAAAAAAAAAAAAAAATTGTCATGGAGCTTGAGGTCTATTAAAATGTCTCGGGGATTATATTCTGGGCATGCAGGAGATGATGAAGACGCCCACATAAGCAAGCCATAATGCCCTCCGGAATAAAGAAATCAAACAACAAATAAAACTGATAACGTACATCAAGGTATTAAAGTCATCTTCATGCAAGACGAAATCCAAATAAACACCAAATTTATGATGTACATTCTAATGTGCACTACCAACAGATTCCTCATATTTGGATGTAACACCCTCAAGAAGCCAAACCACGTGTTTTTGTTGTAACTTGGGCAAGTTAGTAATTTACCACATCCATATTCAAGTATGACTTTTTCTCTGCAATTTATTTCTAAAAATCGTTGATCAAACTAAT
This sequence comes from Hanleya hanleyi, assembly GCA_036873755.1. Taxonomy (NCBI): domain Eukaryota; kingdom Metazoa; phylum Mollusca; class Polyplacophora; order Lepidopleurida; family Hanleyidae; genus Hanleya; species Hanleya hanleyi. The sequence continues at coordinate 53,751 of JAVTVY010045245.1, read as the reverse complement.
GCTGAAGTTTGCAGTCAATCCTTGGAGAGGCTAGTGAGAATACAAGGGAGATAAACTAATTTCATAGTAACCAATACCGGTAGCTATATTGTTGATGGAGCACACGTACATCATCAATTTGTACGTCCCCAGGGCTGGGGTAATTTGTCAGACTGCCAAGGCTGATAACCTCCTAACTTGCCCATCAACGAAAGGTGCATCATGGGAACACAACGTGCCGTAAGAGTGAGACGAGTTCGACAAAGTGGCCGTCAGTTCCCCGTTGCATTGTGTGCTGATGTAGCCTGGGGAGCTGTATTGCAATAAACATTGCACACGGAATGATTTCCATACGACTGATTGTGAGGTCATATTGGGGCACAATGATCTGAACATCTGTTCCGCTCCAACATTATTGTCAAATAGCACGCTTGGTATATACTGATAAATTAATGTATGAAGTGCATGTCATATTTGACCATGAAGTTTGAAACACATGCAATGAACTTTTTAATGAGAACTCCACATTCAATCACTCTCTAAAATTTGGGGAAAACCACAAAGAATTTGTCATGCTCTAACTTTAGGTTAGAATGTAATGATTTGTCCCATTATGTCCCAGTTAAACAGCTTCAGTTCATGCCTGGAAACCCGACCTTTCTGTATCTCGGTCTGAAACTACATGCTGATGTTGTTCATTACCAATCGCCACTGACATCACAATTGCACCAAACCACACTGCAATTCACTGATTTTTAGAGAGCACAAACTATATTCCATGATTGGCACCTTTCATTGGTTCAGGCTGGTCATCATTGTTGTACAGCATCCTGTACAGAACTCAGTGTTGTCACTGTCACAATTTTTTCAGGAATATACTGTACTCTTTATTCCCATCCTCCATAATGCAGGTCTGTATTCTCCATACCAGCCTTGCATGCAGGCGTCAGTAGTACAGCTACTACTTCAACCGTTCATTTAAAATAAGAGCCAATGAACAGACGCCGTTCGAGTTTGATAAGTCACCTTCGTGTGATCTCGGTATACTTTGATGAAGGCATAGTTTATGCAGAGAAAATGTTGAAGGACAAACTTTATGGAGGACAAACTCTTTGAAGTTTCGGGTGTAAACAAATATGGGGGCATATCTTAAGTCAAAACAAATAGACACAAACATGTAAATTCAAAACAATCAGATCAGATAAAATATACAACACAACACATTGCCTGACCTTTCATTTGATCAAATATGGGCATATTCTGAAAGATCATTAGATCACGAAGACTGTTCGGAAAATTAAGCCTATTAATAAATGGTCGGTCTTCGTCCTGGTGAATCTGTAGCTGTCATGGCCCGATCGGCTTTGTCAGATGAACCATGACAAGGGATGATGTGTATTCCAGGTTATTTTCTAGTTGAGAAACTACTACTGCTCTGTCCAGAGATTAATATATCACTGCTAACTGCACCAGATGTGCTACCTGGCTGATATACTATGTAAGCTAGTACCTGTCATTTCTACAGTTAGAAATATCCTCCTCTCATATTTATCTGTCTGCCTGCCAGTCTGTCTATATGCAATGTAGGTACATGTATAAACTTACAGCTGATGTCTATAACCAGTCCACTTTTCTATGCTGTACGTAGAATGGATGTCTAATTTTACAGAACGCAACTCCATCAACAACCAAATCAGACTTCACCCCACTGCTGGTTAACTCTTTAACAGTCGGTATAAGTGTGCACACAGCTGTTACTATGTCTGTCGACCTTGTGGAAAACTACATCACTATGTTGGAGTATTCAACATAAATGGATTGCTGTATAGAACAAGTCTAAAAAGTATCTTATTTTTTTTATTATTATTATTATTTTTTTTTACTTCAAGTTAGACACACAACTGCCGCACTCTGTACTTGTTTTGGGCTACATCAGCTGTATCTGGCAAAGCCCTATGAAATTCACATTCTCCTACGTTTCTGGACTTTCGCTATACTTTACAACAAATTGGCATATTTCAATCAAATTATGCCAGGATAGCTATGGGGCGGCATGCACAGATGTCAAACATCAATAAATTGAGGGCAAAAGGTCATGGTCATTATGGCGTAAAACAAGAAAATCATTGAAATTATGGAAGGGGAGAGCTGTGTGGCAAAGCAAATATGAGGTCAACAGTCACGGTGACTGGCAAACACAGGGAAAAGGTAATAAATATTTGAGTGGGGCCATGCAGGTATGAAAGGTCAAAGGTCAATGCCACTGCACTGGCCCCAATATACATGTAGGAAATTATCACACTCATTTTAGGTTATTACTCCAGTTCAAGGATGAGGATTGTGATCAAAAGTCAGAAATACCTGGAGATTATGGCAAAGAAGAACCCTACTGAATTTGAAAGGTCAAGGTTAAGGTCACTGGGGATCAAGAACTGGGTAGGCAGAGTTTACTCAAAGTATTCTTTAACTGAGGTTCGCAGACATCAAAATATTCAGGGTTTTTTTTCTCACTGAATTGAATTCTCCCCCCCCCAGTGTTTAATATTCTAATACTTTAACATTAATATTTTGCCAGAATTTAGTTGTTCGGTAGTCTATTATGATTCTTGGCTTCTCTATTAAGTTTTCGCGTGAATTTTACAGCCTATTAACGGCTGTAAAATGTGACTTCTATGAACCCCTGTGAGACTGGGTACACTGGTCTTCACGTGAGTATGGTAATTCCCCTAATAATTCAATCACCAGAAGTGCAGCAAAAATGGCATAAATCTGACAATATTCTCCATGACACCAGCTACAAAGTGTCACGTTTTGTCATCATATGACTTTTCTTCAATTTGAATGAAGAATGGGAAGGTTACTTTTTCTCTGTGTTTGAATAACAAAGTTGAAATGTGAACTTCCTGTGATTGAATTATTAGGGGAATTACCGTAACATACATACGGTACTATTAGTTCTGTGACGACACATCTGTAAAGGATGATATCAATACGTTATTTTTTTGTATCGTGACCTTGATCATATGGCCCCAAAATCAACAGGCTTCAGAGGGGTTGTTGTGGGGAAAGCGAATGACATCTACCAGGCCCACTGACCTAAAGTCATTAGGCTTCTTTGGTTTCCCATGGGCAACACACTTGTGAACTCTGGGGTGGGTGAGTGAGTGAATAGAATTTAACGTCGCTTTCAACAATATTTCAGCTATATCACGACGAACCAACTAAGCACCACCCAGCCCAGTTGTGTTCTCTGGGGTGAGGGAGTGAATAGAATTTAACGTCGCTTTCAACAATATTTCAGCTATATCGTGACGAACCAACTAAGCACAACCCAGCCAAGTTGCATTCCTAATAATACTTCAAAGAAGAAATCTTTGAAGCAGCATGGAACCAGACACCTTCCATCCACCCTATAAAACACTGAAGACAGCTAGCACACAAGACACAGGATGCTTACATGGTGCAATGAAGACAACTTACAGTGCAAAAGACATCACATTAAGTTCCTGTTGCTTCAATGCATTTTGCTGAAGATCACGGGCTAGATGGAAGGACAAAGCAGAAATATAATGCCACTTCAAGACTCGGCTGCAAACCCAATACAATTAAACTGATACTTTAGTAGCCAAAGCTATGCAAATGTGTGTATTTCAGTTTACATGATTACTGGGTGTTTCGGTCAATCAACAAATTTGTGTCACCTTATTTGAAGGACTTGTTTCAGGGTATATGAAATGTACATGTAGTCATACAAATATTGATACTGCCACTTCCCCCAAAAAAAGAAGCTAAGTTAATAATTTCCAGGGGAAAACATACATGTAAGCTGCGAAAACAAATATATATATATCTGCACAAATGTTCCACACATTGCAAGAGCAGAAGTTAAATTGGTTCTCCTTCAGGATATTGCGAGGTTCACTGCAACGATGCATTAATAGGACGATATAGGTAAATATGAAGATTTCGGTTCCATACGCAAAATGTAACATAACAGTTACCTAGTTTCCTTATTTCAGGTCTGATAATTTGGGTGATTATTAAAATGAATTAAACAAATAATGACTAAGTTTAAAACAGAAATTTTTGTTATGTAATCTGGTACTTACCATATGCCTCAACTGGAAACATCATAGAAAATGAAAACTGTAACTTCTCTATCATACTATAACAGTCTGTTGGTTGCCATGGTTATATACTTAGTGTGTTCAATTTTTCTTGTAAGAAGTCTTCACCTCAAAGAGCAAGGAGGGTCCATTGGAGTACCACACAAACATCGAGACGAGAACTACACTTTTGACTCCGATTTATACAAATCATTTATGTTGAAGAATGGGTAGAATTTTAACATCGCTTTCAGTCATATCACGATGACCCAGTCAAATTATTCCGACATTGGGCCAACCAGTCCTTGATCTATCCTCTTACTGCTGAGCACTAAGCGAGGAAGCAACAAATTACATTTTTTTAAGTTTTTGTTATGACTCGGCCCATGATCAAACCTGGGACCTAATGCTTGTGAGGTTCAGAACCAAATACATCTATATTACCGAATCTTTGGTCCATTGATCGGCATGACCCCTGATGAAAGACAGACTCTAAGAATTCTGGGAGCTGCTGCTGATGGCAAATTTATAGTCCTCTCTAAAAATATTTTGTAACCACTACCATATAGTTCTCACTCCAGTATAATGAGCCAGAACATACTTGTAGTGAACGGAAAAGTTGCCTTTGCTGGCATACATTGACTTTTTTCTGGTCGTGTCCTCTGAGCTTGCATGGAATACAATCGAAGCAAAGGTCTCTCGCGAAGCACTGGGCTTGCTGATGCAGAAAATGGAGCCACCACAGAAAATATTTCACAAATCAACCGGTCAATTTAACCCATAATCAGGGCTTTGCGGCAGGAATTGATCGAACCCGATGTAAGCATCAGCGATTCATCTCACGAGCTATTCAGTACCCACTCTGTCAATCACTGGAGTCTGACAGGATCCAAATACTAATCTGGTACGTGTCCACTCCACCAGACAAGTTTTAGCTTCGAATATTGTATTTAGCGAGAGCGAGAAAATCTCTCAAGCGCGGACAGGAACGAGTCGATAGAATCAAGACAAACACGCTAATCTTGTTACTTAGAATCCGCAACTTGAATCTGATTGGTACACACTCCGAGTTTGCGGGTGCATACATGATCCTGGGTGGACTCGACAGTGGGAGATATAGATAATCGGGAGCGAACACTGCAACAACAACAAAACCCCATCCAACTCATTGAGTGAACTTCTTCAAGATGGCTGGCTCCAATTGGATTCATGTCAGACATAAATTTAATTAAAACCTAGAAAAAAAAACTTGGTTGGCAATCAGAACTGACGCAACAAAACTATCCTCTTAATTAGATGTCAGCCTTAATTCTTCAGCAGGCAAAGAAGGGGGAAAAAGTGGCTATATAAAGTGAGACATATTAACATATACAAGCAATGTGACAGTTGTGAACAAACAAGCTCTAAACTGTTTCGAGGTCAAGATGAACCATGAATATTAACTGAAAAATATATTCATCTCAGAAACAAGGCTTCTTTTGTCTTCATATAGTAAGTGCATATGGATCACTGTCAAGTGTACATTAAAACAATTTATTGAACTAATTAATATCACGAAATTAGCTGGGAGAAATACAGGTCTGTCAGAACTGTTCTCGATCAATGACTCACATTATATGTCATTGAGATCCTCTTCTAAAAAGGCACTTCGAATTCCTTTCCCTCACTCTGAACTGTACAAGAAAAGTCTTAACTACTCTGGTGCGGTTCTGTGGAATTCTTTAGAACCCGCAATGCAATGTGCTCCCTCAGTACGTTCTTTCAAACACATGTACATAAAGAACCTCTGTGACAGAAAACGATTGTTCCATCATCCAATTTTGTATTCTTCTCATGACCATTCATATGTATTCTCTGTATACAGTCATGGTAGTGCTTGTGTGCATGTTGTATATTCTGAATTTGTGTTTTTACCTGAGGGCCTCAGGGAAGATCAGCTTTTGCTGACTGAGTCAGATCATGTATTTGTTTACCCTCGTTAAATAAAGCTTATTATTATTATTATTCATATGTGATCACATCTTGGGTGACTTCTCTGGATGGAAATCAAGCAGTGTACACAAGTAAATTATATTGCTTAGCACATGATGGAACAACTGCGAATTCCTGACTTATTTTCTTCGTGAATGATTATGGAGGGGGGGAATCAAAGAATTCAGCTTCAAGCAGTCTGTTTCTATATCCATACACTCAGTGGTGAATTTGAATTCAATTGGTAACCGAGTTATCCACAGAACCAAATATTTTCCCTTCGGTTCTGGTTGAAAGGATTTAGCCAGAAGCTGGTATTAATTCAGAATACAGACCAGTTTTGTATAATCTTTGATTAAAAAACTTATTTCCAATCTCTATAAAGCACTGCAGAAAAAAAATCAATATCGATGGCAAAACTCAATCTTTCTTGAATAAGGTCCCGTTTGGAAAACATTTTGGTGTCTATATGAATCCTTGTAAGGGGGCAGAATAAGTTTCAGTGCCGGCATGACTATAGCTGTTGTTAACAATGTCCGAACCAGATTAGTGGATGATGGCCGGTCAAAGAAAACTTCAGACTTCAATTTCCATCTATTTACATCTTGAAATATAGCTGACCTCAGCTCTTTACAGCTGTCTCCTACATGAACCTTCATTCTTCAATTTCTGTTATATTCAGTGACAAAACCAATATGATTGCAGGAGGAACATCTGCTCATGTGACCCTCTCAAGGTGATTCTGATCACGTCTCATCGACGGCAAATCAGCTGATGTACATGTACTTATTAAGGTGTTTCATTACCTTTCCTTTCTCGGAAGTCACCCGATATCCCACAAGCCGACATTTATAGACAAATGAGCATTTATATCAATTAAAAGTAATGAACTAAATATATCCATCAAAATTCTCATCAAAAGCTAAAATTTCACCTGACAGAAAAACTCAAATTCACACTTGATTTTCAGCCTGCCAACACTTTGGATTTAAGAATTTCTCCTGATTTTGCCAAAAATCGGTATGGTGAAGGGCCCAGTTTTTGCGGCTACTTTTGATCAGTAATAAAAAACATAAGCAAAGAAATTGAATTTTATTTGTATGATAGCACATTGAGTGCACATTTTTGAACGAACTCTAAAATCTCATTGAATTCCATGTTCTTAGATTCTCTCATTCATACGAAATGATTTATATAAATAAACTACATGATCAGAATATATGATTATATTTTTATGTGGTCTCTCAAATGGTGAGTGATACGGTCAGCTGCGTCAGCTGTGTGGAAATTACGTGGATATATATGTCTATTTATGTCGCTTTGTTAATCCATTTCACGATGCAAACAGTTAAACTTGAGAAAGAAATTTCATCTTGTAATTTATTTGTTTGTTTTATTCAATTGTATGAAATCAGACGTCCCTTTCCTCATCCGACTTGTGAAATGGAATCTCGAAACGAACATCTGCACTTGACGTGTGTTGATTTCACATACATGTAACCGTGCTAAAAAGTGTAACAAATGCACGGTTAGCTCGATGTTATTGACACAAGTGCAGCCCTCGTAATTAGCGACGGCATTCAGCAAAAGCCGTCGTAATTGCCGACATATCTCTACTTTTGGTCGGCAATATTTTTGCCGTCGCGTGTTGTTGTTGTTGTTCTAGTTTTGATAAACCTCGAACCGTCGAGCATATATTCTCCGTCACTGGGATGTTTCCTGAACACAATTTCGCTAGGAGACTTCAAGAGATTTCACGAGATCATTATATTGAATCCCTTATACGCGGATGTTTTCGGCAAATGTATCCACAACCTAATGTTCTAAGCGGTAAACTCGCAGCCGACCCGAATGCGTGAAGAATATCAGTACACGGCGTGCTTTCCGTAAAATGGCTGACAGTTACACCGTGATTATCATAGTTAAAGTTACACTGTTTTTATTCGCAATGGTGAAGGTGACAACAGTTCAAAAGTGGGAACTTTCCAGCATAAAAGCAGAAGTAGCAGAGGACAGTGTAACTGTGACAAAAATTTACTGTTCTACTTGTCGAGATTTCTACTCGGGCAACAATTGTCCGAACCAACATGGTTGTACGTCAAATTTGACCGACGAATGGATTGTTGGCACTGATGTTATAAAAAAGTGTAACGCCGCCGATCACGTAAGCAAATCATCTGCCCACAAAAGATCTGTTGCTGCTAGTGCTGGACAGGGCGAGCCTCGTCAAACTACACTAAATAATGTTTTAAAATGTTCATTCTTTAAGTAAATATAATAAAGCAAGACATGTCAAACATGAATAACTTTGAATGTTTATTTTTTTCTGTATATACAATAAATGGACAATAAATGCTGTTCAGTGGACACCATAGGCATGTGTTCAATGGCGAACTGGAACTTGTATTAACACCACTCGCATCAAAAAGAATTAAATTAAATTTAATCACAAATTTACAGCCGTGTGATATGAGCAAATGTTGATCGTGAAAAATGCTGTGGTAAATGCCGTCGTCGGCTGGGTTAGGTCAGCTATTTTTTTGCCGTGGCAATTTTTCCTAATTAAGAGGGCTGCAAGTGTTATAGAACATAATATTTAGAACTTCAATAAGTTGGTGCCCTGATTGATATAACAGCTGAGAATGGCCGTGGCACCAGACTATGTTTAGATGCAATGTTGTCAGAATATCAGGCTCAAATGACTTTAAAAAAAAAAATATTAAAAAAAGTTTAGCTTTTATCCATAATTAATTCGATCACAAACTTTTGCAGATTTTGAAGATTTCAAAATTATTAAAAATTAAATTGATAGTCATCTTCTGAATCATTAAGTATGCATGCAAGTTCTACTCTATCTGTCATGATTAACTGTTCAATAACTAGATGTTGATGGAGTTCCACTGGGAATCCACTGAGTAATTCCAAAAAGATTAAATTCCACTGGAATCTACTGAGAAATCCCACTGGGATTCCCCTGAAACCATTGGCATTATGGTGAGATTCCAGTGTAATATCAAATTCCACTATATTCCAGTGGGATTTCACTGAAATCTCAAAACAATCTTTGCTGGGGTAAGTTGAGGCAGGATTTCAGTGGGATTTCACTGGAATTCCAGAGCAATTTTCACTGGGCCAAGTTTATGAGGCAGGATTTGAATGAAGCTGAAACTGATTGATTTTTTCCTCTGGGGAATTAACCAAACTGATATTACTAATTGAAGCATTGAATTAATAAGAAGATTTCTCAGTAGTAATCAGTAGGTTCAGGCAACGTTAACTTCCAGTCCACAGTTTTTAGTCCAGTTGACCTTCGCACACTCTATCCGAACTTACACCCATTTGGAATATAGCCCCCTATGGACCAACAGTAATCAGATTCCATTAAGTGTCTTTCCATTTGCTCGGCCAGTTCGAAATAATGACCTTCGTTGAGCAAAATTCTGTTTCCATCCGTTTAATGCTTCCGTTGATACCCATTTCCACATTTGTCTATTCATGCCCATATTCCCACGTGGACAGGAATGCATAAACAGTAAAATGTCAGTAAGCTGTTGGGACGGGGTGAAAACCATCAGCTCTTCGTGTATCTACAGCCACAATAGTAACATGGAATGCTAACAGTACATTTTTCTGAATTAGCATGGTTGATTAACGAATAGAAATGGATCAGGGCCTCCGTTCAAATCCTGGCCCACAAAGGGCATGAGGTGCCCTTTTTGGATAGTTTTCTTTTAGGTTATCCTCATGACCCCAATAATGTGAGGATGAGGTTTCATTGTACCTTCAACCAAAACTGTGGCTGTACAATGGACATAAACAAACAAACAAATAAACAGACGGTTTGATGGATTATAGTAAGATTATTCTGATAAATCTTTATCAAAATTGCAGAGTTTTCAAGGCATACATGGCATTAATTACTCCACAGACAGTGAATAATAATCTTCCTGCCTTCGCTGGTGTATGATGATACAAATGTTTGAGTGAGTGAGTATGATTTAACATTGCTTTAACACTATTTCAGTCGTATCACGACGTTTGGCTCCAATTCCTTTTTACACCCGGAAATCACACGGGTAGGGTCATATACCTTTTAACACCTGGGAGCCCATGGGTGGGGTCCTATTCCTTGCCACTCCCGGGAACCGTATGGGTGCCCCAGTTTGTCACCTCTTACAACAAGCTCCCTGAGGGGCTGAGGCCTACTCTTACCATGACCTGGAATGTGCATGACGCTACCCCAGGTCAATCCCAGGGAGCCCCACGGGGCGTGGAAATTGAATGGAGATTGATATGGTCAGTTATAGTCACTTTCATCACTGTTGATTTTCAACTTCCTGCCACCATTTTTTTTTGTGTTTGAGGATTTTTTGTACCAAATTTAATCTGCAGAATCCCAATTATAGGCCATCAGTAGATATTTGTGTATATGGAGTTTCCATAAAAATATTTGATGGATGACACACTTCAACAGTTGTGAAGAATTGTAGCCATTTAAATTTTTAAAACTTGCCAAATGTTTGATTGGCAGCATTGACTTCATAACACAAACATAATTTCCCTATTCCCAGACAGTTAGGGGGTGAGTGCAAAATCAAGATTATTATCCTAGGGTCAGAGCTCATCATAAACGCGTGAAGGGTAGTTGGGGGCGTGGCATAAAAGCAGTCTCTCAGTATCAAGGAGAGTGGTAGGTCGATACTTGGTGTAAGAATGCATTGTTGAGGCTTTTGTGCAGCTGAAAAGGGTCACGCATTGTTGAGCTCAGACAGGCTATTGTAGGCTTTGTCTTGTGCGTTCTTGCACCAAGTATATACCGAGTGGTACATGTAACTTTTTGCTCTCCATCACTCTCCTAAATTGTTCTCCAGGAGAGCATTTGTTCACTCTCCTAGAAACTGTCAATGCAATGGAGAATTATATTTGAGAGTCGTCACTCTGGCATCAATAACGCAAAACAAATCCAGGAGAGTGATCTACAGCTCTCGCAGATTTCACAAACAAATGACAGTGTAAAAGCCAGACAGTTTTAATTCATGCGATACAGATCTTTCATGCACCTTGTCTATCGGTGTAAGCTCCAGCAAAGGCATGCACACAGCATATGAATATGGTCGGCACCGAAGGATATCTGTGGCAGCTAGACCACTCAAACTTAAGAGTGAAATCTCCAGAGTGTATAGCCCAATATATTGTACTAAGATTAAGCAAACCCTGATCAGAAAAACAAAATGCCAGAATAGTTCGTAAATGATTGATGGTCTAATGTTGATGGATTGATCCTTAAATACCTCCAAAGTGAGAGAGTTCCAAGAAATGCGGAGACACACATTGTCGGAGGAGTCATTTATCACAGCCAGCGAAAGTGGTCGCTGGTCGAGCTGGTCAGCCATTTAATGAACATTTCCACTTTATACTTTCGCTGATGCCAAATCAGAATGACAGGAGCCGAGATACAAGTCGAGTTAAAGATTTGCAAAACTATACAGCATGGGAGGAGATCAGCATTCTGGATCTAGGTCATATTAATCAAGACTTGATGACTTGCGATCCTGAGAAGATGACAATCTCGACTGGACCGACAAGTAACCACACATCCAGGACAATGACTGTACATGTATTAAGCTGCCATCAGAGTTCATTAATATCTATTGGTTGGTTTCGTCTACTGAACATCTGCCAAGACTAGATACATTATACAAGCAGACATCATCTAGGGATTAATTGGACCAATTCTTCGAAGCTTCATCAATAAGAATTAAGCTGTATTCGAAAGACAGATTTTCGAAATAAAGTAATTCCAGGCCAGCACAAATGTATGACATGGAACCCATAATTCCCGGTTCTGTTGTTGGTTCAATGTGAGCACATTCATGGAATGGAAAAATTGTTTCTAATTATTAGGCCGAAATGACAAAAATTATGCATGTATCTGTCTGTCTGATATTGGCCGTGTTCTAACATATTGAACTGAGCGGTTTAGTCTGAGATATGCCAGCCTGAATACATCTGTGTACATGCCAACATGGTACTGAGCAGCTAACAATTTTCAATTGCTTGTGTCGAGGAAGTTCTCTTAGAAACATGTACTCGTCTATAAGATTGCTTCAATTTTTGTAGAAACAGACCTGTACTAGACTAGAATGCTTCAATTATGGTGGAACGTGTACTAGAACACTTCAATTCTGGTACCGTACAGCATGAACTAGGATAGATTAGAATGCTTCAATTATGGTAGAACATGTACTGGAATGCTTCAATTCAGGTAGAACATCTACTGGAATGCTTCAATTCTGGTAGAAACATGTACTAGAATGCTTTAATTCTGGTAGAAATGTACTAGAATGCTTCAATTCTGATAGAAACATGTACTAGAATGCTTTAATTGTGGTAGAAAAATATATATACATGTAGTAAAAGAAACCACAAACACTGAAGTAAATGGTTTTTTTTGCTAACCCAGTATGGCCGATTCAACTGCTCTTCAGTAACAAATTGAGGTGGTTAGGAACATCTGAACTCCCAAAGAACAACAGAGATATAGGATCTGAGTAGATAGCAGAGAGAATAAATGAATGCAACCATACTCTAAATGATGTAAATAATATATTGGAGTTGACTCAATATTTATTGCAAGCCGGGGAATTGGGATATTGACACCTATAGAACTAACATTCAAGCTGCTGCTAAAAGCTTTTTCACCTGGAGATACAATGGTTGTCACAGTCCACCCATAAATCAGAAGTGAGAAGATGTACACTCGATCAATTCTTTATGTTATTTCAACACTGTATGTATTATTGGGAGTAAGAATAAATATAAAGGTTGCACCCAGTGTGTAATATTTATAACTGCTGTATTCTGTAAACATGCCAAAACAACCCCGGCCTGCCTTGCACTATAATTGAAGTTAATCCTTAGACAATAGATATGCGCTGAAAGCAGCAGCAGTGCAGACACATGGTTCATTCTTTTGCTCTTTTTCCTATCTCTTCAGCATGGGGCAATTTTTTAACTAAACTGGTATAAATATGGTAAATATGGATAGAATTATGCTACTATTTCATGAAAAAAATCATTATGCTTTATGATATGAGTTTGGCAACTTCAGGTCACAAATATTCCAGTTATCTTTGATTAAAAATATTTCCTATGCTGAAGAGATAGTAAAGTGAGCAGAATAATGAACTGACAATCAGACAGGGAGCCACACAACAATGCAACAGTCGATGCTACCAGAGCAGGATTATTTAATGCAGAAAAAAAATCTCCAAAATACAAGTTTTACGGTTTTTCACAGTCAGTAAATCGCTCAATGAAATTTCTTATCCTAACTGGCACCCAGCCCCGAGCCTCAGCTGAATGGACAATTACCCAATTATGGTACGTAATACGTTATAGGCTGAAGAACGACTGAGGATGATATTTAGAATTCATTGAGATAAATCATGGGAAATTATCATCCTTATTCCCAGTCCCAGCCATTTATCTTTTTATATTAGGACTGCTAGGAGACGCGAGAGCTGGCCCGATGTTTCAACGAACACAATGTCTGGTGTCACGATGTGGGGATATTGAACCACAGGACTCGTAAATCAGAGATATTCTGGATGGGCTTGACAATCTATGGAGCCATTGCTTAGGAACTTTGGCAAGCTGAATCCTACATGTAAATCATAGACAAGTTCAACCATGACGTCCACGACCCGTGGGAAAGAAAGCGCGGTGATCGGCGGATCCCCGTCACTCGATCTTCCCAAAAATTCCTCTTGCCACTTCAATCTTACGAGCGAACGTCTCACTTGAGCGAATATTAACTCTGCGATTAGTCATCACAAAAGGCAGGCTGAGTTATACAAGAGAAACAGTAAAGTGATTTATGAGCAAAGATTTTGCATTATTGATTTTGTCGATCAAGCATGCCAGCTAGCCTTCGGGAGACGACACGACGAGAGATTGCCTTTTCTTGTCTGATAAATGTAGTCACCTTAGTCCTGTCCAACTAGCAAAAATTGTTGACCGTATCGGAAAGAAATCTTCAGTTAATGCGATCAGCTCGGTGAAATCAAGAATAAGATCACAGCTGATAGAGGCATCACCCGCACAATACTGTGGCTAATAGCTGACCAGGATTTCAAAACTGATCATCAAGTGACAGGTGGTGAAACAGACTTGCGCCAAACAATGTATAATGGTGATCACACAGTTAAGGTATGAAAGAAATTATTGTTGAACATGTACCGTTTCAATTCCGGGTATTCCACAGCTAAATATAGAACATGGAAAATTCAATCAACTTTATGTCCATGGCACAGATCAAATCAAAGAAATATATGGGGCAATTTAAAAAATAAGATTGCCCGCCCATGCAGGCCTTGTTTTTCGTCATAATTCACGGGAATCCAAATAGATTCTCGCAAGCCAGCTCTATGGGAATCCACGAGAATCCAATGCTATCATTTCTATACAGATTGCTAAAATTTTACGAGAATCTACTGGATTCTCACAAAATAATTTGCGGGAGTGCCGACGGGAATCTGATTCCCGGATTCCCGTGGAAAAACAAGCCCTGCCACCATTGAATTTCTTTTCTGCAGAACAAAGGTACTATGGAACTATGGTGGACTAGCACTTTCTAGTAATGAAAAGGCAGGACACATTATTGATATAAATGGATAAACGCAGGTTGAATATCTAGGATATCCCGACAAAATATCCATGATATCCTAGACGAATATCTAGGACATGTAAGCTGCTTCATATCCATAATATCCAGGCTGAATATCTAGGACAACCAAGCTGAATATCCATAATATCCACACTGAATATCCATGGTGGATACTTCATGTAGGAAGCTATTGTCTAAGTCTTTGTGTAGCTGAAAAGGCACAAGTCTAAACACATTGTTGTCCCAGACTTGGCTATTGTATGCATTGTCTTGTGATTCTTACATGAAGTATGAACCATATCCATAATATCCACACTGAATATCCAGGACAACCAAGCTGAATATCCATAATATCAGGGCTTAATATCCAGGACAACCAGTCTGAACATCCACAATATACAGGTTGATTGTCCATGACATGTCAATATACATCAAATTACCCACTATTCCAAGAAAGGACCATTATGCTAATAGTAATGATAATTTGGCAAGTTTAAGAGTGAGTGAATATGCTTTAACTTCGCTTTCAACAATTTTTCAGTCATATCACGATGTTTCGGTTTGGCAAATTATTCTCTATACTGTAGACACGGGAAGCAGAGGAAAAGTACGAACCATAAACTTATGCTGGAAGTCACATGTCAATGTACCTGTCAGTACGCTGGGGCAAACCTTTTTCTAAGTATGAAATCGGAAAATTTTCATTAAAGGAATAGACAACATTGGGCAAACGTACACTGCGACTGAAAGAACAATCCAAACAGTGCCCAAAAATATTTTTTCCCTATTTTTGAGATTCTTTCTAACGAAGAAAAATACTCCCAAACATTGTGGAAATGACCAGATGTGTTGAATGAAGGGAGCCACCATCTTTATGGTTTAACCAATGAGCGGCCGAGTGATATTCACGTGACAACTAGCTCATGACGTCAATGGGCCGCTCTGCTGTTAGCTCTTTGCCCCATGGAGGCTTACTACCATTGCCCCATGGTGACGCCATTTGACGCCCCTTTCTGGTCCATGATGACGCCATTTGACGCCTTGTGTAATAAATTAAATAATTAACCTCATTCAATAATATTTTATTTCAGAAAATATTAAACATGCTAAATTATTGGTCACTGTAAAAGTAATAAAAAAAATTAATAAATCTTTGACCCCAGCCCTCCAATAGATTTGTACCTGACAATTTACAGGTGATCATCGAAAAGGTCTATGGGGCAGCCTAGAAAAGCCTGTATGGTTTAGAAAGGGGCGTCAAATGGCGTCATCATGGGGCAAAGAGCTAAAATTAGAGAGCAAACATGGCAGGAAGTGATTTTCAACTTTTTCCAAGGGTCGCCTTGCATTTCCGAGAGTTTTAACCTGACTGATGACTGGGCCAAACCATGCTTTCATCTGCGCTGCTTGGGAGCAGTGTCGAGGGATACAACTTAGTGTCAGGCATGTTCGAGCCCATTGAAGACGATCTACCGTAGAAATCGATCGAGGATGCATGTACCGTAGATGCCGGCCGTACGCGGATTTCATTTAATCGGCTCTGCTGTGAGATGTCCTGTTAGGAAACGATCAGATGAGCACATGTGCAAGTGCTGATATTAGCTGACAAGGATTTATTCCATAAACATTCTCAAGTAAATTTTCTCGCACGCTAGATATTTGGGTGGGTGTTTAACGGCCGTGTCATGCTAGACAGTTTCTTTCGGTAACAGTTCAACGGTGAGAGAAATCTCCGGACAATCTTTTCCCGGGGTAACGGCCCTCCAGCTGAGGCAGATTTAGTTTCGTTTTCTGGCGGAGTGCCGATCTTTATTGAGGCTCGATTCTCTGAATTGGTAACACAGAAATCAGAATCATTCACATTCTCGGTTATACATTAAACAATCTCAGTGAGTTTTACTGCCGAATTTTGTTGACGCATGTTGGCGTAGTCACCAGCTGAAAAGTATTGGCCTGTAACGGAAGCATATTTTATCAGACAACTCGATGCTGTGTTTCATTGACACTTTGACAGTCTAGACTGGCCGACAGATCAAACCCGATTTCTCAACAACAAGGATAAGATCATTGTTATTGTACAAACATCAGCCGGTATTTACAGGGTGCAGAATACAAGAATGTATAGCCACACCTGCTGGCCTATCGGGCTGCGATTATTCCAGTGCATGGCAAACTGTGCGTTTCCGCTCAGTTCACTGCAGTGTTCTGCGGCCCAGTGACGTCACTAAACTTGCCGTAATGGCGGCGCCCTTACAAGCGACAGAATTTGTCACTAATGGCTTTCTTACTCGGTTGGAAAAAATTGCAAAATTGAAATAAAAATCGTTTTGGGCACTCCTGGAATTGTTCTTTTATTTGCAATATACGTTTATCAAAGGTTGTCTATTCCTTTAATGTTTTTGTCTAATAAATTACATTGTACTCTCTCAACTCATAATGGAAACACTCTGTGACAAACGACAATATTATTTGAGGAATTCCTTTTAATGACAATATTATTTGAGGAATTCCTCAATTCGAGGAATTCCTTTCATTCCTTGTGGGATGATTGGAAGAGGGAAATTCAACAGTAACATACCAAATGTACAAAAACTCAAGAAAAATTTCACCGGTAAAATTTTGGGACCAGACAATAAGGCTTCTGATACTTCAACACAATTAAGGTCATATACAAATGGACAAAAGGTGACCTCCAGGGTGCTGCGAAACTGACACATTGTAAGTGAAGCATTTCAAAATTTTCCCAAACAAACCGTGAACTTACCAGTTCTTGCCAGGAGTAAGCTGAAAGTCCGGAAAATCTGTTTGGAATTTTTGCACTGCAGCTTTTGTGCGACTACAAGCGGCCTACTGATTGTAGCTAGTAGAGCAGGTCCTGCGGGTATACTGGCCAGGTTTGAACGATCACAAGGTAGAGTGGCAAGTTTATGGGAAATTCATCCCACTTTTATCCCGGTCTGAATCAATAGGCTCATTGGCTGACAGTTTGGGGTTCTCCGTTCTGTGAATGCGAGCGGGCCTCAGCAGCATGTATCCACATACTCGACCAACTGTGGAGCTAATTGGGGGCCAAGGACCCGGCGTCAATTCGAGCTTGTCAACAGCCTCCTACTTCGGACAGTCCTCCATTTCCTGTACGCCGAGCTCGGCTGATTGGGAATAGCGCTCGACTACAAGGCTACGAGAGAGAAGCAGGGGAGAAAGCCTGCAACCCAACTGGCTCTGAGCAGTGCTCATGTAAAGCGGATAGAGAGATATGACTTGACTGGAATCCAGGCAGTACTGATTGCTAGCAGAGCCTGTAAGTAAGGATTAGCCATCCGGGTGAAATACTGCAATGGAGAAGATATATGGGGAGGTGGAACACAAGCTGGAGCACACGTCAAACAACTCTTGTCACTCCGGAGTGTGCTAATATGAGCATCAGTTCAGTTCTATACAGAACACAGCTGATGCCGATCGGCGGACCGTCTGAGATACTCGGCAACTGAATAGCTGAGTGCCATTAAAAAGAATCAACGTTGATAGGCTACTGCAAACAGCACTATTAGATTTTAGTACCGGTTCTTCCCTCCCCAGATTTCTTGGTCTAACAATTGTCAAACAGTCAGTCATATGAGGAGGGATCTAGTCCCCAAACAAATTGGAAACCACAGATTGTGAATCCAAGTAGAGCATGACAAATAAGAAACCTTTCTTCAGCATTCAGATGGGAAGCAGCGTAGACTGATCTGAGACGATGCGCTCAAGGGGGTTAACCAGTAAACAATCAAATACCACGCGTATTCCAAGAGCAGAGGAATCTTTAACCATTTCCGCTCCAGATATTTTCAATCGAGCAGTTATGCACGCAAGATGATAGATTAAGAGAAGAAAACACAGATCAGTGAAAAATAGACAAATAAAAGGTCAATCCTTCAATTAGTGCAGTCACTATAATTAGTCACCCAATTTGACATTCAATTATCACAGCAGAGTCTCATCAATTTCTCAGTCCATAATTATACCATCATGGACTAAGGGACTCCATTCCATATGGAGTTGATTCATGATTCATGACCAGATGTGTGTCTGGTATAAATCCAGCAGAGATGTTTGACGGTCCGAGGATCATAAAATATTGAGAATATTTTTTATGTCAATTTCTATCATCATTTCTTGAAGTAACTCCTTATCTTGGCAGTGAAATCTGTAAATTTAATGGAGGTTGATATTGCAGGTTTGTTGATTTTCAACTTCCTGTCACCATTTTTTTTTTTTTGTGCTTGAGGTCACATTTGAGGATTTTTCATACTAAATTTAATCTACATAATCCAATTATAGGCCATCAGTGGATTTCTGGGTACAGGGTACGAGTTTCATAAAAATATTTGATGGTATTGCACACTTCAAAAGTTGTGAAGAATTATAGCTAATAAAATTTTCAAAAACCTGCCAGAGAAAGATGAAATAGTCAAGGTATACATGAAGCTACATGTATATGTACCTTAAGAATCCAAAAATTTGTGAATAGATAAATCAGCTTTAGAATTTGTTAAATACAAGATTCCAAGTTGCCAAGAACAACAGAAAGGACAACTTTTCTATACACTGTATGGACAACTTGTCTATAAACTATACAGATGACGACAAAGGGTTAACCCATTTCTGATTTCTCAAGTCATGGAAGTTGGTGATTCCAAAGACATCTGATCACTCAGCGTCATCAATGAACCGGCCACCAATAATAAAAGTCGCTTAGAAACTGCCTTAATCCATCAATATTTCAGGGGGGATGGACTTTTGGACAAAGAAATGGCTTTTGTCCAAATGGAGAGACTATGCATGCTTCCATCTCAGTTTATAGTATCAAATTCTTCTTCCACTCTAATTCACCGAAGCCACTGATCAGGGGAGCAGAAAAAGTTATTTCGCACGAGTCGCTGCATCGGCCTTCCATTTGTGGCCATTCAAGCAAATAATGTCACGATTTCCAAGCTATCGGTTCTCAAGCCCTCTTGGAGGAAAGCTAGAAGTGACAATAAAATTCCTCCCATATTTTTAGCTGACTTCACCTGGCACAAACGTACAGTACATGTAGATATGGAAGCAAAGAAACTCATTCTTTATAATTCATGAGATTTGACATCAGTTGGACATAGTGTAAATAACACTGGGAGAAAACTGTCTAAATTTAATACTCATATTCTCCCGAGAGGCACAGATAATTACATTTCAGTCCTAGGGGATATACACATGGCAGCTATGTCAGTCATAAATTGTGTGCAAACATATATTTCTTTAATAGGCCAGAGAATTCGATAATTCCTTTCTGCCTAGAATAAATTGGCAGCTACAAAAAGCTAAGATGTTCAAGCCTGCTGGCACACATACTCCGTCACGATTCTGTCACAAGCAATCAGATTTCCACATTACTTGCCGCACACCTCTGGGGATGTTGTCTTCTAGAATCCATAATATCCAGGCAGGTGACATGTGAAAGTGGTCATGTGGCAATGCTTCCAAATGCCACCACTTAAGATATCATGTGACCAGAATTTGAAAGTTTATTGGTTGATGAAAATGCATAACATGCAATTCAGTCAGATTATGGAGCACATCTTTGTGACCATACGCAATCGCTACCAACTGTATCATGAGAAATCAAGAACAGTTTGTTAAAGTGATCGTAAACCCTCAAGTAAAGTTTCCATCCAATGGAAGACCATTGCAAACAGTGTGGGAAAATATTTATTTCAATTTTTTACGATTTTATTACACAGAGTAAACTGCAATTAAAGCATGGTATTCTATGGTGGTCTGTTGCAATCATATTTAGGTCCAGTGACGTCACACTGTCTTAATACATATATTTCAACTGTGTATGCACTTTCCAATGCTTGATTCAAGTTTAAGGTGTGTATACTTTGAGTTTCAACACAGACTCACTGTTCCAATGTGCATGTTTCACCAAAATCTGGGAGATGGTATCTCATAAGTGTCAAGTCAATTTGAATCTTGCATTTAATTTCCCCGATTTTGGTGAAACTTGCACATTGGAACAGTGATTGAAGCTCAAGTATACACACCTTAAGCTTGAATCAAGCATTGGAAAGTGCATACACAGTTGAAATATATGTATTAAGGCAGTGTGACGTCACTGGACCTAAATATGATTGCAACAGACCACCATAGAATACCATGCTTTGTTTGCATTTTACTCTGTGTAATAAAATCGTAAAAAAATTACAATAAATATTTTTCGACACTGTTTGCAATGGTCTTTCATTTGATGGAAACTTTACTTGAGGGTTTACGATCACTTTAAGCAACAAAGTCATGAATGAGATCATGGAAAACCTATCCAAGTTCAAAGTTGTGATTTTATTAGCCTGATCAGAAAGATGATCCCTTGCAGAAAGATCAAATCATGTGCCAGCCTCCAACAATTTATGATTGTATTGGTTGTCAACACATGGCATCATCAGAATCACAGGAAAAACTCATCTCAATATTTTTCTTGCTTTAATTTAAAAGATTACCGAGTCATAAAGCCAGAAATCTATTTCAATATGGAAAGTCATCCCGAGACAACAATGGACATCTGCTTCAGATGCCGTTCAAAAACTAAATTGTCATGTCCTAATTAGCATAACAATCAAAAATAATATTTATTTTCAAAAAAAAAAAAAAAGATTCCTTCCACTGGAAAATTATTGTTAGCCAACATGTATGAAACAATATATGAGGTATGCCACCTCAAGGATGCAGGGAACCTTCAACCAGCGCACAAAAATGGTGTATTTATGGTGAATGCCATGACAGTGTGGTATCAGGCATGACAGTGTCGTATACGAGGGAGGGAGGGAATTTGGCTTAATGTCACACTCAAGTTTGTTTCACTCATATGGTGACAGTCAGTTTGGTTGGTGGAGGAAGCCGGAGTACCCGGAAAGAACCACCGCCCTTCGGCAAGTAACTGACAAACTTTCACACATGGACCAACGTGTCGTATACGAGGAGGCAATATATTCAACAGTGAGGTACAAATGAGACACTTTCTGAAATTATATGTTCATTGCTGCCTTAGCTGTGTCTGGCAAGGATGAACATTAGCCATGCAGGGCAGAATTCAATCTTTCGGTGGGAACATATCTGTTTCAGTTAGATAATCACTATTCCGATTTTATTTACTTCTGTTTCCATGCAGTTTCGTAACTCACAAAATTACTTCCGCGAACAAGCAGATGAATAAATAAAACTTCGGAAATTGTTAAAAAAAAAAATTCAACAGGTCCATTTCCATGCACTGATGCTGAATAATTCATTGGCGTAAAAATGGGAAAAAGAGCTCGGCTATCAGAATTCCACCAGGACCTGAATAAAAAGGCTGATCATACTTCTGAATAAAAATACTTTTCTGTTCCACCACAAACAGGTGAATAATCAATGCGCATGAATAGTAATATTGGGAGCAGTTGCATGTATGTATGCCATGTTTGAATCCTGTATCCAAGAAAAGACATTTATCAAACCGAATGGAGCTTGTGAACAATTCAGTCCATCTTTTGTGTATTTAGTGTCCCAAACCAGGGAATAATAATAGAGTTTCTGGGTATAACAATTGGGGGGGGGGGATTTGGTTTAATGTCACACTCATATGGTGACAGTCAGTTTGAATGGTGGAGGAGGCCGGAGTACCCAGAGAGAACCACTGCCCATCGGCAAGTAACTAGCAAACTTTCACACATGCACCAGTGGGGCTCGAACCAATGCCGGCTCAGCGGTGTGAAGATAGCGATCACCAGCAAAGCGCCTTAGACCACTTGGGCACCGAGGGCCCCACCTGTATAACAACGAGTCCAGATGGCTGGTTTTATAGTAATACAAAGGCCGGAATTATAGAAACTTACAGGAAAGAGCGACCAACAATTCTGTAGTTATAGGCGAAAGTCCAAACTCTGCGGGTCAAGGTGTTTAATGAATCAGTTAGGTCGGAAGTCTATCAAACTAGAAGTATGACACTTGGCTATTGTGTCACGTCCGGCATGATCCCTATTGCCGGGGGTGTCTCATGCTATATCTGAATGTATAAATACTGCAGCTGTCAGAGTTCATGTTTGGCCCGACTCATCTTTGGCTGTAATTTCAAGCCAGTAACCGACATAACTCCCAGCATGCAGCAGAGTGCCAGTTCGAAGTCGGCTAGATAATGTCATCAAAGGGAGCTGGGGAAGTTATCACCCATTTGGGCTGTGGGGTATTGTCGCTGCCCTGTGATCGGGTCGGCCATCAATAAATTGTTGTCTCAGTTATTACTGGGTGAAAAATGTTGAAACTTACATTGTACATGCAGATGTTCCAAGCCTTAAATTTGGGAAATTCGAGGGTGAGGCCAATTTGGGGGAATTAAGGGCACTAAGGCGACAGGTTGGCATCAAATTACTTGAAATTAGTAGTGGGCATCAAGGCCAGTAGATAGGGCATCCAAGTCAAGGCCTGATGTTTCAACCATTCCAATTAATTATCTCCATTTTATGGCCCTGGTTATGGATATATCGTCATCATCATATGGTACATTCATGCCCTTATTACACTCGCATGGTATGTGCTTTACCTCATTTATGTGCAGGCTCAGGATTTTCATCCACAAGATATCTCTTATACCATGATGTGTCGCATAAGGAAAATAAACGCGACACTGCCTTTATCCAACCAACAGACAGACAGAAGTTTGATTGACTGACATTCTTTCAGTTCTTCCTACAAGCCAATGAAAATACCTCATTTGTTTTTGAAAATTTGAATGGATCAATCACACTTAACACTGGAAGATGTTCCATAATGCACTGGAGCTTCTGAGATGATCCACATACTACTATATATGGGCATAGACTCCCCTGACTTCCCCTGAATCATCATACACCCATATCTGACACTTTATCTTGCTACAGCGGAATGCCCATGCGATACACCCTGTGTTCGTGCACATGTAACATGCAATTATTGTAATTCATCATATTATTTTTTCAATTACATAACATGACGAGGAGGGGTCTCCAAACAATTTGAGCAGCAATGCTTCTTCGGGACAGATTACCTCCCTTTGGACCCCTTCTTCCCTTGTGATTCTGATTGGCAGAGACTAACAATCAGTGCTGACCTTTAGGGATAACAAAGAATGCTTCAACGGAAGCCACAAATATAGAAGCTACAGTCACTCACCATAAAGTGGGGTTGTGTGAGGATTTCTCGTAACTCTTCACATTCATCGAGAACACTCTCTGGGCCATCCTGTATCGTCTGTAGCACCTGTAATAATGAAATAATTCAATCAGCAGAGTCAGACGCGAAAAGGACTTACAGCGAGAACAGTCATATTCTTGATCCCTGATATCTTCTTCGATGAATGGACCTCTCCTGAAACCATACGATTGGCTGGATGTTATTTTCCTTCCTTCAATTCATCAGCCAATGAAAATTGCCAAATAAAAATTCAAATATTCAAATTGACCAATCAGCAGCCTTGTAGCTGTAAGGTATCCCATGATGCATTGAGGTTATAAATGCAAGAAAGAAGCAATCAGAGATTGCTCAATTGTATGCCCCCATTCCGCTTTAGTCCGACACTGCCCCACCATTGTTCTGTTCTGTATTGGTCGGTGGAGGCCTATAATTTGGATAATTATAAAAATTCTGTTTCAGTCACTTTTTTCGCCATACTTCGCATAATATATATTCCAATAATCAAGTCGATCGACCAACAAGTGATAATACGATATTTTGATGCAAGATGGTCACTGGGACTTTCACCAAATCTGAAAATGTGACCTGGTTATGAGACCTACAAATACTTGTCCAATATTACCAATATTAACCAAGATCCAGCCCGGACAAGTCCCATTCACAGAGATTTCAGAAATGAAGGGCCATAACTCTTGAAAATATAACCAAAACTTGAAAAACTATGAGGCACTGGCCACATTTCATGCAAGTTTCAATCTTGTCCATCAAATATTAACCGAGATATTGTGCGGACAAGAAATTCAGACGGACAGACAGACAGAGCGATCGCTATATAGAAGGGGGGGGGGGGGGCCAAGCCAATATATTACCAAGTTATCATGCTGTAAAGTAAATCCTCTAATAATTCAATCAGAGGAAGTGTAATTCCCCGGTATGAAATCAGAGTTTGATCAACTTTATTAGAACACATGTGGTTGACAAAATGGTTAAAAATCATCCAGATAGTTCATTAGTTCATTTTTTTTTCCTCATTAACATTTCGAGAATGACAAAATCTGTTAGAACTACTGATTGAACTTTGTCCCCAAATTGGCGGGGGTCGTACTTAAATTAGTACATTAAATTAAATTATTAGAGGCTTTACCGTGAAAGCTTTATGTTTACAATTCGTTGAGTAGAAGGGCAGAGAAAAGGGGAGATTTCACACCACCTAGCTCGTGTCTATTGCCACATAGAAGGGTGAATGAAGGATAAATTCTCGACAACTAGTTTATTCATGCATTTTTTAACATGCAAAATGAGCAGGATTTAAATAGTAGAACCAGAATATGCAAAAACATGTAAACCGAATGATGAAGTTTTCATTTAATTTAATAAAGTCATATGTCAGCTCTTTGACACTCCTCAAATAATGATACATGTCTAAAAGCTGAGCTTCTCCATGTAACACAATCTAATTTAAAGCTGGTGCATTAAACTGCATTATTAAGTATTAAGCTTTTCAAGTCATGTTGTATGTGGCTGTGACTCACGATCTTCACAGCAAAGGTACAGTATAAGCCAACATAGCAGAGACTGCTGTTAAGGCATGGAGAGTTGTCTCCCATGAACCTCAGTGAACCGTCATTCATCATCAATATCTTGATACTGGAAGTGAGTGCCTAATGGGCCAGACCATCACATTCACCTAACTTAATCTATGGACTGGGGTTAGGTTACCCAGAATTGACCAGGAACTAAATTAGGTTATGGCTTTTATAATGTGACAGGCCTGTATTTAGGCCTGATTATGCATGTTTTGGTACTCAATTTTTAGATTAGACCAACTTGAGGTAGCAAGGAACAAGTTTGAATTTAATATTATGATATATTTTATCACAAATATAAACCATTCGCTCTTCAAATTTACATTTTCAAATATAAATTTGAAATTATCAACTATCAATTTAAAAACATCGGCCAGTATCTATGGAACAACATGACTTGCCTTTGGTGTATTTATTGAGTGCATGGGAATGGGAGAATTGAGCAGGGTTAGAGACCTCTCGAAAATGGAGGTGAAAAAAAGGTCCTTTTTCCTTCAGAACTTTTGATTTATTCATCATAACACTCCAAAATCTTAAGAGATGCGACCACCAAAAAAATTAGTCCCGATCCATTGACCCCTTTAGGCAACCTCTGCCAGAGAAGTGAATTGTTTTCAATATTTTTTTCCAGTCTCTGATAATGCTTTCATCATAACCTTGTTCTTGCTAGACACTCTCCAAATTTGAAATGAATGAAAACATCCAGAGATTCATAAATTCCTGTTTTGTCACTGGTAGGCCTAATCAGCGCCAAAATTCAATCAATATTCTCAATTCCAGTCTCCAAATTTTCAATTTTCATGACCACAATATTAGAAGTTTTGACAAAAATTCAATGGACATAGATATTGTTATATCCTCTAAAATCAAAGACTTTGATTATAGAGGATATAACAATATTAAATTCATTTAAAATGGTGACAGTTGCCATATAAGATAATGCACCTCAGGAGTAAATTTTAAGATTGTAAGAGATTCCGTTAATTTGGAAGATCTTTTTAGTCAGGTAAAAGACTCAATTTTATGTGATTTGACTGAAATCGTTTTGTTGTATAAATTTTAATGTATGTACAGGTTTTTAATGAGTCGTGTTGATCAGTTTTAGATTATTGGGTTGTGGACTTGTTTTGTTGGCATATGACAAACTTGGTTTGATCATTGCTATATAGCTGAAATATTGCTGAATGCAATGTTAAACAATAATTCTCTCTCTCTCTCTCTTTCAAAAAGAATACAGATATTCCTCTCATCTATGTGAAGCTGACCCTCAGATTTCAGGGCAACAAAAATATTCTTACGAAGTAGGCTACCATCTGCAAATTGTCCAGTAGTCAGTCAGTGAGCGAGTGAGTGAGTGAGTGAGTCAATCCGAATACATTCGTCAGCAAAATAAGGAGACCCGTTGACATTAGAAACTTGATTTTTCGCATGAAGGTGCATTAGGGGACTGTTGCCAGCAAGTTCTGAGTTGACCTACTTTTGATGAAAATAACTCGTGATTCTGACTTGGGCCGTGCCCATCATAATATAGGCAGGATTTCAACTTGGGGCGCGGGGGGGGGGATTTCCAGGGGTTCAGTGCGCGTCTGAGTCATAATGC
The DNA here is from genome assembly GCA_036873755.1 of Hanleya hanleyi. Classification (NCBI taxonomy): domain Eukaryota; kingdom Metazoa; phylum Mollusca; class Polyplacophora; order Lepidopleurida; family Hanleyidae; genus Hanleya; species Hanleya hanleyi. The sequence continues at coordinate 26,616 of JAVTVY010045245.1, read as the reverse complement.
CTAACCTACTTCGTAGGTCCTGTAACAGATGATGCTGACCATGTACAAAAGCTGCATGCTGTGTTTTTAACGCAATGCACTCAGGGGATATATATGACAGGAGAAGTGAGTGAGTGAATAGAATTTAACGTCCCTTTCAACAATATTTCAGCTATATCACGATGAACCAACTAAGCACCGCTCAGCCCAGTTGTGTTCCTGCTACTTTAAAGAAGAAATCTTTGAAGCAGCATGGAACCAGACACCCTCCATCCACCCTATAAAACACTGAGGACAGCACACAACACACAGACAGGATGCTTACATGGTGCAATAAAGACAAGTGCACAGTGCTAGACATCACATTATAAAGTTCCTGTTGCTTCTCAGCAAAATGCATTGAAGCAACAGGAACCTGAACCCACCCAGCCACCCGCTATGACAGGAGAAGGTATACACCGAGAGTCATGCATAAAAGCTGCATGTTATGTTTTTAACCCAGTGCAATCAGAGGGTTTTTATGACAGGAGAGTTATGGATGCCTGGTATTCCCAAGACCCCAGCCTCCGGTGGAGGAGAAAAATCATTATACAGCATGTACGTTTATACAGAATGTACGTATAATGAACATGTAAAAAATTTGAAATAAATCAATTTACTGTTAGAATTAAGACAAATAGGATAAAGTGTACATCAGAGAACCAAGTCAACAGCAAAAATATGATTCATTTTTTTATGTGGCTACAGGACCCATACAAACATACTGAATATTTATTGATTCTAGCACAGCAAAATAACAGATTACTCATTTTACAAAAGGCATATTACAGGCTATGTACGTGACTAATATGAAAATTATTTCATTCCAAGTGATTTTTGTGCGGCGAAATCACGCATGTTTATAGATTATAGACATTAATCTGTTTAGAGATGTCCAGCTGTTTCTGTGATCAATTTGTTTTAGACTCCCAACTACACCGCCCAGGAGGGAAGGTATTTGTCCAGGGCTCAAATACAATACATCCTCAGGTAAACACCCATTAGTCACACTCGTTAGTGACAGCTGTGCATAACAAAGACTAATGGCTGCATAAAGGAGCCATACACGGATAAGCTAGTTAGACACAAACACTGAAAAATCCCAACCAATGTCAGCTGAATGGGAGATAACTCTTTGACCAGTATGCAATCTCCAGCCCCATCTTTCAGCTGGTCCAAAGCTCTGTTACATTTTACATGTAAGGCCTTTTTTTTTTTATTAATTGGTTTACGGATTTTTCTGGCAAAAATGTCAAGATGGAGGATGGAAAAAAAATAAAAATAAAATCAAGCCTCCACACTTTATTTATTTTTACTTTCTGACAAACTTCTTAGACAGGAGAGGGCGGTCCAAAAAAAAAAAAAAAAAAAAATGATATGTCAAATCCAGGTAATAGCCAGTGTAATAATTACAAGACATTTACCAAAAGATCAATGACAAAAACACCATCTTGTAAGTACTGTTCATTCTCAGTGTCAGTCGTGGACGTTTCCTTCAACCCAGCGACAATATCAGTCGCTTTGCGTGAAACCAACACTTCAATAAGTGTTATTTTGGACAGACTGAGGCCGGCAGATACGTCGTTGTCACTGATCTCCTTCAAGACCAAGTCCCCCACCGTCCCAGCAGTTACTGGACCGACAAAGCCCTTGAAAAGGACGGTCACGTCCTGTCTAAGAGTCAGTGAAAACCACCGCGAGGCCGAACCCGCCATCTTGGCTTCAAACACTGCGCCGTTGAAATGATGTCATGTCTGGTCCCCGAACTACAGCCGAAGGTAATATGGAAGTCGGAAACCACCACCACTGTAACCAAGGGAAGTAACCAGCCTCCAAGACCGCCAAGATGTCTGCAGAGTGTTGAACTCGTGCGAACTCGAGCGTGAAGAATTTATATAAGATGTTTTACGCACAGCAAGTATTAAAATGAGACCAATATTGCGAATTTTATGTTTTTATTCTTCCGACAGAGAGGTCAGCAAATGTGACACATCGGCGGATACCACAGAAATAAAAAAAAAAATCGAAAATCCAATTTTATTTTTATTTCACTTTTGGCAAAATGAAGGTCGGCGGATCCGTAAACCAATCAATAAAAAAAAAAAGGCCTAAGTAACGTTTTCCACAACAATACATTTATACATGGAAGGCGGCCTATTGCTTGGTTCATTAAACTGGAAGTAGAATTTAACATCTAGCTGTCTTTCCAAATAGAATATAATCACCAATTCTCAAGTTCCGAGATTGAAATTTTTAGCTGTACATATAGTAAGAATGAAATCATGTCAAGAATGAAATTGTCCATGTGACAATGTGCTGACGTTACCTAGGCCGTTTGTTATTGTTGACAATGTTAGATTATTTTATCATGTTTATTCACAGACTTTTACAGGCGATGCCTTTTATTTGTAATTGCCTATTTAACTTGGGATTGTAAGTTAACATCTTCAAAGGTGTTCGGTTTGCAATATATTAAAGGCAATCAAAAGGCCTTTTTCAGATTTTATATTCAGAATACTGCTTCAAAGCTAAAAGCTACATTCAAGTTTAAGAGAGAGTGAGTGACTGAATAGGGTTTTACAATTTTTCTCACTTTTCAGAAACACCCCTAACTCTCTCCTTGAAATAGGAAAGTTTGGGAAAGAATAGAAAAGATAACTCATGCATGATTTTGGACCATTTTGTTAACACTTCCTGTTCTAATGAATTTGATCACCCCCAGATTTTATAGTGGAAATTTTCACCTCTTGTTGATTGGAAGGATTACCGTAGTTTTGGTACAAGCCTGGTGAGGAGATTTTCATCAAAATTATGACATCCAAAAATACAGATAAGATTTGACAAAAGCAAAAGCTCCATGGAACAGCCTGAAAGCCTAATGAGGTCACCTACATGCAGGTAGCTAAAGGGAGATGTAGAAAAATATAACGATGTTTAACCCTTTCGTACTTATACCGCCCAAAACCGGCCGGCACCGTATATACCCATAACGGCCGAAACCGGCTGCAATTGACCACCACGTAAAAAAATCGCCGCACAGTAAAATGTTTGTCAAGTGAGGGTCGTCGGTAGTCCACATATTGAAGACGTACCTTCCTTGTGGTGAAAATTGAGAAAATCGGCGAAGAATTTGCCGTTTTTTTTACCATTTTCAACGCTATCAAAATCCCATTTCCCGCGGTAGAATGTTAGAGATATTGGTCTCATATTAAAGGTCATTTCCGGCTCTTTCGATCTATGATGAGTGATTTGATTGGATAGGATTGAATAACGAAGGATTTGATTGGATAGAGATGTCATCATTCTTCGATACCGTGACCAAATTGACCTCGAAGCCGATTAGTTGAGAATGCGATCATCGTGTGAGACAATGGCAGCGATTGGCCGGATGTGTGTCTGTGTGTCGGTGTTCAGTGCGTCGGAAAGAAAATGGCGCAGTTGGAAAGTTTAGCGAGCCGACTGTTGCGTTTACAATAGAAATAAAGCGTTCCTCGTATTTATATGTCGGATTAAAATCCACAGGAATGATGTACTGGTATTGTAGCACGATCGTCCGATTGAAATGGGCGATCGTGATGAGATTTTTTTATGGAAACTCTCATTTGGCTGGGACATACTAACGCACGGTATGTTGCCGAAATCAGTTTTTTTTGTTTATTTATTTTTTTCGCCTGGTCTGATTCTATTTTAGACACAAATGGGCAGATATTTTGAAAGACAGATTAATTAAAGTATGGGCTTTCTGAAAATATATATATTTAGCGGGGTTTCAATCAAGCTACATGCAAATATCTTGCTTCAAAAAAGAGGGTCCATAACAAAATCCCCTCGCATGCATTTATCCGAACATACAAGGCTGACAAAGGAGACTATCAGCAAGTAGCAAAGGGTTAATGTCCAGGAAGGTGTTTAATGTCCAGGAAGTCTGTGAATTACTCCATAACAGAAGTGTTTTGATCAGTCCAGTAAATTATGAATTTCAGTAACGTTACTAAACTGAGTAATGAAATGCCCACTTGAAAAGTTTTGTTACGGAAAAAAATAACGCTGCTCTAGCCATGTTGATATTAAACAAGCACTTCATATTTATTCTACAATTTTTTAAATTCTAAAGTGATTTTCCATGAACTGAATATGCAAAATTTACATCATATTTTTGGTGATAACCACTTTAACGTAGTTTTCACATAACTAGGCGACAATTAAATGTAAAAGTATATGATTTCCATATTTGATTACTTGAGATTTCTCACAAAATTGGCTAATTAACTTAACATTTTCAATGCTGTTTAATTAGTTTTCATGTACAGTTCAATATGTCTACAATCATGTGGTATATATAGTAATTCACAGAAAGTGAAATTTTCCACTATAAAATCTGCGGTGGTCAAATTAATTAGAACAGGAAATTGACAAAATGGTTCAAAATTATGCATAAAATCTATTATTTCTTTGTTATTTCAATGATTTTAGACAGTGAACAGATTTATTAGAACTATTCATTTAATTTTGTCCTCAAAATTAGAGGTGAATGAATTTTGATAGGGTGATTGAATTATTAGACGGCTTACCATAGTCTTATCCTTGAAGTGTCAAAATCCTTGATTTGCGAGTGAAAAGGTGGTCCAAAATACTTTTGCTCAATTCCAGCAAGGGAGATATAATCAATTTCAGTTCTTTGTTACTGTGTTTAGTAACTCTTCAAATCAGTTTCAGATCTTTGTTGCTGTTTTTGATGTAGTACTTCTCTTTTGTTATTATTAAACAGTCACATTATTGGAAACTGTGTTTTGTTATTGTTTACAGTAATGTTCTGGTCACTCAATTGTTATCACATACAATAATACTTTACTGGGCTGTTTACCAATCAACTCCTGAAGCACCATGCAGTTTTTGTGTAATTTGGACAGACACATGGACAAGTTAACTACATCATGGATGAATGCACAAATGGATTCATGAACGGACAGGGGTAAATCAATATGCTCCTCTGCATGGAGGGTGGAGGATAATCAGTATGCTTAATTTCTCGTTTGGTCAACTACTCACCTCCTTTGCTTTGTATACAGCATCAGAATTTGGCGGGTTAACTGGACTCGCAGACTTTGTGTTGATTTTATCATACAACTGAAAATACAGAAAACAGGAAAACTATGAGTACCGGTACATGTTATCAAATCTGGATCAATGTAAATATCTCCTTGGCAAAATTTTTTGTACTCAACAGAGTTATTACTTTAACACTGAGTGTTTAAATCAAGACACCATGATGCAATCTTGCAATCAAGGAACCATGGTGGTGCTATCTTGAAATCAAGAAACCATGATGGTGCCATCTTGAAATCAACAAACCATGGTGATGCTATCTTGAAATCAAGAAACCATGATGGCGCCATCTTAAAATCAGGAAATCATATATGACAGTATGATCTTGAAATCAAGAAAACATGGTGGTGCTTTCTTGAAATCAAGAACCCATGATGATACTACTTGAAATCAAGAAACCATGATGGCGCTATCATGGAATCACTAAACCATGATGGTACTATCTTGAAATCAAGAAATCATGACGCCATCTTTAAATCAAGAAACAATGATGATCCCATCTTTAAATCACGAAACCATGATGGTGCCGTCTTGAAATCAAGAAACCATGATGGTGCCATCTTGATATCAAGAAGCAATGATGATCCCATCTTGAAATCACGAAACCATGATGGTGCCGTCTTGAAATCAAGAAACCACGATCTTGCTATCTTGAAATCAAGAAACAATGATGATCCCATCTTGAAATCACGAAACCATGATGGTGCCGTCTTGAAAACAAGAAACCACGATCTTGCTATCTTGAAATCAAGAAACCATGATGGTGCCATCTTGATATCAAGAAACAATGATGATCCCATCTTGAAATCACGAAACCATGATGATCCCATCTTGAAATCACGAAACCATGATGATCCCATCTTGAAATCACGAAACCATGATGGTGCCGTCTTGAAATCAAGAAACCACGATCTTGCTATCTTGAAATCAAGAAACCATGATGGTGCCATCTTGATATCAAGAAACAATGATGATCCCATCTTGAAATCACGAAACCATGATGATCCCATCTTGAAATCACGAAACCATGATGGTGCCATCTTGATATCAAGAAACAATGATGATCCCATCTTGAAATCACGAAACCATGATGGTGCCGTCTTGAAATCAAGAAACCACGATCTTGCCGTCTTGAAATCAAGAAACAATGATGATCCCATCTTGAAATCAAGAAACCATGATGGTGCCGTCTTGAAATCAAGAAACTACGATCTTGCTATCTTGAAATCAAGAAATCATGATGGCGCCATCTTGAAATCAAGAAACCATGGTGATGCTATCTTGAAATCAAGAAACTATGATGGCGCCGTCTTGAAATCACTATACTATGACGGTGCCATCTTGAAATCAAGAAATCATATACGACAGTATAATCTTGATATCAAGAAACAATGGTTATCCCATTCTGGAATCAAAAAACCATGATGATGCTATCTTGAAATCAAGACACCATGATGATGCTATCAAGAACCACGATGGCACTATCTTGAAATCACTAAACCATGATGGTGTCATTTTGAAATCAAGAAATCATATATGACAGTATGATCTTGAAATCAAATCAAATGAAATAGAAACAATGTTGCTATCTTGAAATCAAGAAACAATAATAATGCTATCTTGAAATGAAGAAGCCAATATGGTGCCATGCATATTGAAATCAAGAAACTATGATTGCACTATCTTGAAATCAAGAAATCATATGACAGTACCATTTCAAAATCATACCACTGCTCCATCTTAAAATCAATCATGATGGTACCATCTTGAAATCGAGAAATTATATGACAATACGAAGATGAAATTCAGTAACCAATGTGGTGCATTCCAAAATCAAGAAAACATGGTGACATCATCTGAAATGAAGAAACAATAACTGTGCCATCTTGAAATCAAGACATCATATGACTCTTCCATCTTAAAATCAACCATGGTGGTGCATTCTGAAATTAAGAAACAATGGTGACAATATTTTGAAACCAAGAAACCATAACAGTGCCACCTTGAAATCGTGATGGTACCATCACGAAATTAAGAAACAAAGATGGTGCATTCTTGAAAGCAATAAACAATGTGATTTTTTTCTTTTTTTTCCTCCAATAATTGATATCAATAGCATGAGATTTGAACTATGATTTTGTTATCCTATCCCACATGATTCTATACTTTTGAGGAGAGCTAACTGAGGCGGTGTGCATCCCTGCATCCTGTACAACATGAGAAAGGCGCTCGTTCTACACAAACAAAAGTAGAGCCTATATACCGATACATCACACGAAGTTACAGCCTATTTAGCATTGTAAACCCTTCCAAGGAATTGGGAGAACCAAGATTTATCACTTTTGGCCCAGGCGACAAAATATGCATGGATTCTGCTCTCTTGTTGAAAGGGTGCATAAAAGAGTGATTTGTTGTTAGACAACCTCTGTAATTTAACTGATACTCCCCAAGGTTGCCTGGTCGGTCTGTCCGAGACAGGTAACCAGATTAGCTCACCAACATGCCAGGATTTATACCAAGAGATTCACCATAAAATCATTTGTTTTGTTGGCTTTTTTTTTTCTTTTATCTTCAACTGTTCGGCTGCTGAATTCTTCTTTATGGTGCACTGCAGAAGTTCCCATTTTTACGATGTATTACACTATTACACCCAGGTTTTATGAGCAAAAATATCATTCATACGTGTGTGTCAAGATTTGTCTTTCGTAGAAGCCGGTTCATAACAGTTCGGTCAACATTTATTTTATTTTATTTTATGCCGAAATATTTAAAATTGTCATTGTAAATACATTTTAATATAAGAGGCTACATTGACTTCACCTCATTATCGCCAAAAACAATGATTTTCAGCGAAATAACGCTCGAAAAACGTGCTTTTTTTCGCTGTCTTCAGCATGGTTGTGTCCGGCTATCTGACCGCCAATTCGAAAGATCTAGGTCTCGTTGTCAAGGGGAATCGTTGTTCTTTCTATAAATAGTCATTAATTTGATGGATGGCCAATGAAAACATGCGATGATGATGGATTTGGAAACGTTAGAGGGATATCCCTTTCATAGAGCTGGAAGCAATGAGTCTCGCGATTGGACAAAGCCATCACGTGGCCGAAATAAAGGTCGTTCATTGGCCCAGATGTTGTACTGGAAATTTTCCATAACAAAATGATGACGTAAAAACTGGCGACTGTCGCGGAAGAAGTTGACAGAATTATATGAAAATAAAGTTTGTTGCGATGATTTCATCGTAATCAACACTATGGAAAGATAAACTGTGCTTTTATACTTAAAATATACCAAAGAATCATATATTTTGATGGGGTTTTCCGTAAATATTTTATATTTTCTGAGCGGCCTTCTCGACGAGATTTTATGAAAATCTTCCTTCGCGGTATTTATTTACTTTTTTATTTCTTTCTCCCGATTTCGTTCTTCTAAGACAGCATATGAATTTTACATCCAGAAAATCAAGACAGACTTAATTAGCTAACAATATACATATGGTTTTTATCAGGTTTCATGCATGGTAAATTTGAAAATATCGATTTTAGACAATGGTATGCGAAGACCGACAAGTTCAGGGCCACTCTCCCGGGCCCCCCGCAGTCTACACTGCGGCCACTCTACCGGGCCCGCAGCAGCGTAACAGTTAAGGATGTCCACTGATGATTTTTGGCTTTGGCAGCCATTTCGCCTGTTTTTCGTGCTGGGTTATCTCCATTCCCAAGGTTAAGCAACAGGGATTTCCTTTAAAAGCCTTTTAGCTGAGAATTTTGCACAGCAACATCCATCTCATTGATAAATTTTGATAGACATTGTGATTAACTGCAAACAGTTATTTTTCATGAATATGCTTCAAAACTAGAGCTATTCCCTATGTTTTCTGGGTTATCAAATGGAGCATGGGTCAGTCCACTTAATGTTGGCTGCAGATAAAAAATGCACACCAATCTATATTTTTATTCTTTGTTTTTCCTCATATTACACAATTATGAATGCAACAACATGCATTATTAAAAAATTACTTAGATTTATCAGCAGCAGACATCCTCAACTCTTTCCCTCATATAAGCGGGTTTTGACGACTTGTGTAGATCCTCATGTAGCGTGTTTTGACGAGTGTTCGCCAAACTCATGAAGACGGATTTTGACGAGTCACTTGGGTTCCCATGTGGTCGATTATTCTTGCAATTTTTGGCGCTTACTTTGAGTAAAACCTAATTAAAACTATACATTTTCAGAAAGCCAAAATTTCAATAAATCTGACTATATGGACTGTTGGTATGTGTTATGGTAAGGGTAAAATGAAATCGGGAAAGAAACAGAAATAATCGATAAAAAATGCGCAATTTGACAACAAATTTGTTTCGTGTGCTCCAAGACAAACGTTTGAAAAATAGTCAAATCTGCTTCCAAATTCCTGAATATGTCACGTAATGCGAGCATAAACTACCAAAGTATCTACCCTTGATGACTAGCTTGTCAAATCTGCCCATCTGAGTTTATTTTATGTATTTTCCCGGGACCTGCTGTCTTCGCCGTAAATGTTTTCAGCCACCATTCTTTCTGAATCGGCCTTTCGTCGACAGTGGCCATTAGCGACCGAGTCACCATGTGACCTCTTCCTCCAATCACGCCGGGCCGCGCTCAACCTTGGCCAATCAGTGAGCTGTGTTACTTTCACCTTATGAATATATATTAGCGTCTGTATTCTCCTGTACGGAAGGTATATCCGATTAACACACTTATAGTTCGTTCTACACCTGCCATCCTGTGATGTCACTGCCAAATCCCGATCCTACGGAGAATTAGCTTTACGATGGTATACGGAAACATGCAAATGGTAGCCGGAAAGCAGGAAGAGAACGGTGCAAAACGTGGCTAAAATGCGACAATTTCTTCGCTTTTTTCGTGATTTCCAACAGAAGTAAAGCAGACACAACACATTTTCTCACAAGATTACTTATTTTTAGAATAAATGTTGCTGATATTGGTATAAAACGTGAACAAATTACGTAGAATGGGTCTGTGTTTGAGACCATTGGTAAATATTTATCCACATGACATGGGACATAAAACGGGATATTTTACATCGCTGGAGAGGTATGAAAATTGAAATGAGTCCATGGGTTGAAGACCTACGCCATTACAAATCTATTATGAGCCAGAGAGAGAAAATTCCCCACAAGTCTATGAGGGAAAGAGTTAAAAGACATGAAGCTGCGCTATCCAAACCCCTCGGCTCTGAACCCCAGCTATTATAATAAGGGTGTCTCTACCAATTGATTGGCTTGTGGGAAGAAATATTTACCCATGGTATTGTAAGTGTACTTTCTTTGAAAAAAAAAAAAAGGTTTTCCTCCCCTTAAATTAATTTGTTTCTTGAATAAATTGAAAGAGCTGTATCGATGTCTCACCAAAACAACAGTACACATGGCTAGATAAATACAGTACATGTATACTAAATGGCACATGTATGTCATTTCAAAACAGATTTGCAAGCATTCTTTGCATTGTCTAAGAGAATAAATGAATAAATCAGTCATCCAATCAATAAATAAATGTGATAGTATACTAACATGATAATAGAAATAATATGCAAACTTAACATAGGAATTAGTGGATTTTGTTAGACAAGGGGCATAATATTGTCCGAGATGACTCATTTTCGATAGGCTTCTGATTTACGTGAAGATAAATAGATGTAACAAGTTTGGTTGCCATGCATGAAATGGTTCTGTAGATATCGCGGTAACGGATTTTATTAGACAAGGGACATAACTCTGCAAAATACTTTCTGACACGACTCATTTTCGATAGGCATCTAGTTCAGGTCAAGAGAAACAACTGTATCACATTAGGATGTTGTATATGGAACGGTTCTGAAATTATCACAATAAGAAATCATAAATGGATTTTTATTTGTAAAAAGGGGCATAACTCTGCAAAATATTGTCTGAGATGACTCATTTTCGATAGGCTTCTGATTTACGTGAAGATAAATAGATGTAACAAGTTTGGTTGCCATGCATGAAACGGTTCTGTAGATATCGCGGTAACGGATTTTATTAGACAAGGGGCATAACTCTGCGAAATACTTTCCGACACGACTCATTTTTGATAGGCACCTAGTTCAGGTCAAGAGAAACAACTGTATCACGTTAGGATGTTGTATATGGAACGGTTCTGAAATTATCACAATAACAAATCATAAATGGATTTTTATTTGTAAAAAGGGGCATAACTCTGCAAAATATTGTCCGAGATGACTCATTTTCGATAGGCTTCTGATTTACGTGAAGATAAATAGATGTAACAAGTTTGGTTGCCATGCATGAAACGGTTCTTTAGATATCGCGGTAACGGACGGACGGACGTACGTACGGACGTACGGACGTACGTACGGACAGCCGTACATGATGACGACAATACCCCTAGGCCAAATTTGGCCGAGGGGTAAAAAACTGAATTTGTATTGTGAGGAAAGCCATCCCCAGAGCAGTGGCTGCAACATGCAAAATACTGTGTTGTGAGCTTTCAGAAATTATGGAGTTAGTGGGTGGGTATGCTTGGCCATCTTACCATAATTTTAGTAACTGCCTCTGTTTGTTTGTCCAGCCCGTATGGTCACAGTTTTGGTCGAAAGTACATCTAAGACTCAACTGAGGGCCAAACTTTGATTGGAAGACCGTGAAATTGATTTGGCATTGCTCAAAGTGACTTAGAACCAAGAAGAATGAAAAACTCATACATAACTCCCACTGGGAGCAAGGAACATGAACTACAATACAAAATTTACGTTCTACAACATTTGTAAGCATATTTGCACCATTGAATGCTCAAAGTTTTGGTAGAGAGGAGGTCATGATACTTTGTCAGGAAACCTTTGTGGTCACTGAGGTGATCTAAAAACAGAAAGAAAAGAGCATCCAACACCCTTTGGAAGTTGGGGAAAAAGAAATTTCATGAAACTTAAGACAGGATAACTCGATCTGGGATCAAGGCAAATGACTCCAGCCTGAATCAAGATTGTTACCGGCATTTTAACACTACTGGGGGCCAAGAACATACATGTAATATGAACACTAGCATAACATGTGTAACTCTATCTGTCGTCATACAAGACGGGATTCAGAGGAGATGGGAAGGTGACAGGGGATGATGGTAGGGGCGGGGGTGGATATGTAAAAGTATGTGCGATGGGCATTTTGGTGGATTGGTGAAGTTTATCAACAATTCTGACTGAAAGTGATTTCTTGAAAAAAAAAATCTCTCCCACGTAGGCCTGCATTCCACAGTGCATATGCTCTCACCTCTTCCATAGGATGGGTTTTACGCTAGAATTAGTAACACTCCCTGGTTTGGGATGGATATGAGGGTAGTGGTTGCATCTTGCAATTGTGTTTTGAGGTAAACTTTCAGAAAAGATATTATTATATATAGTTTATTAAGTTATATATAGAGCTCTGACTCCGGCAGATAAAACAAATTACCAGTACACTTCCTCAATGTTTACAATACATTTTTTTGTCCGTTCTGACAATGGGGTACCATGGTCTAGAAGCACATTTCATCAACTTGCATTGAGCGACTCCACGGCAGAATTAGCATCTATTGTCCACATGAAAAAAAAGTCTATTTTAAATCGGCTTTGAATTGGCTTTCACTCAGTACAAACCGGAGTTAAACAGACAAATTTGGCCAAGTTTTATTTTCTTGACGAGCTTTGTGAACCTGGTTGTTAGGTTAACATGGTTATAAAGAGCCTATGAATTATTCCCATGTTAGAGTCCATCCAATCTGTCTTTATCACTTTTTCATTGGCACACGCTCATATTTTATTCAAGTTTATCACCACCTTCCACGACAGAAAACGCCATATATCATCGCGGAAATCAATAAACTGTTAGAAAATGGCCAAAGAACGGGAGGACACTAACGAGCTACACAATTATTTCCTCGTTTGTAATTTACAAGATTGTCTTGTGAAGCATGGAGAATTTGCCCTGACATAACCAGTGGCTAACAGAGGGAAAATTAAATTACAGCTGGTACATGTAGGTTTATATCGGGGTTTGCGATAATAACAGAGGCTTTTCTGATCCAACTGCTCCAACTGAGTGCAGAGCGAGTGACCGAGTATAGGATCATAATGTCACTTTCAACAATATATCAGTCATATCCTGACGATCCAGTCACATTATCCTGACAACTGACCCACCAGTCCTTGATCTATCTGCTGAGTACCAAGCAAAGAAAGATACAAGTTCCATTTTTTGGTAGGACTCGTCCTGGGTTTGAATATGGGACCTACCTAGCAAGCGCTCTAGCTACCACAACGCCACCGCAGTGTGGATCAGAGAGCGAAGCACACATGCTCACTGTACATGCAGCAAAAAAATAGCCCAATGAGCCCAAAACCTCTCAGGTGTTTGGATTCTGATGCATGTGAAATACAAATTAGGACAGTTTATAGTCCTAGTCGATTTATTGATGTATGCATGTGTACTGTTAAACTCTGTTTGATGCTTGTCTTAAAACAATCAAGTTTCTGATTGAGGTGTGGTGTACATATATGCAAGGACTAGCTAGGATTATTCACAAAATATTGGACCTATTCTCTCTGAAGAGAAGAGAGAAGGGGGAGAAGAATTGGTTTAATGTCACACTCAGCGTTATTTTACTTATAGGATGACAGTTTGAAAGTAGGAAGAAGCCGGAGTACCCATCGGCAAGTAACTGGCCAACTTTCACCAGCGATGTGCTTTGGACCACTTAGCTATTGAAGGTCCGCTGAACGGAAGAGTAAGTCAAGGTCACTTATAATCCATGCTACGGTTCTGGTTCATAACTAAGTTTAACATGAAGCATCTCGTACCTCAACACTATCTATGCCCACATGTTGATACTTTCTCCGCCTGCATGTTGCAAACAAATCTGTTCCCACCATAGTTTATCACAATGTTCCACTCTCATCGAATGGGCTAAACTTCATTCTTATCCACCAGTGTAAAATTCAGAACATTTGTGAAGCTCCGACAAAAACCCTAACCGAGAAATCTGCCTTTACAGTTAGAGTTCAAGACTAAGAGATAGTCTCAAACCAAATGGATTGTGAAGATAGCTGTGGTTTTCTTGTTTGGAGGGCTTCTAAAAAGTTTCTGAATTATACACTGGCAGATAAGGATGAAGTTTATCCAATTTGGAAAGAGCGATACATTGCGGTAAGTGCCGGTGGGAACAGATCTGTTTGCGACATGCCGGCGTATATGTCAACTCCATAACATTGAGTTACGAGATCGATACTGCCATACCTTCCATACCTAACAGAACATCTAGACCTCCTAGTGCTTTACAGCCAAAGTATCAAGATGTATGCATTCAATGGAATGGACCAGTAGTCCCTGGGCTATGTTCAGTGAAATCGACCAGTATCCCCTTTCAACATTTAAAGGAACTGATCAGCATTCCTTGGGCAACATATCAAGGAAATGACCAGTATTATATGGGAAACATACAGTGGAACTGACCACTATTCCTTGGGCAACATTTAATGGACGTGATGAACTCACCACTATTTCATGGGCAACATACCATGGAACTGACCAGTATTCCCTGGGCAACATTCAATGGACATGATCAGTATTCCCTGGGCAATGTTCAATGAAATTGACCAGTATACCCTGGATAAAATTAAAGGAACTGTTCAGCATTCCTTGGGCAACATAACATGCAACTCCCTAGTATTCCATCGCCAACAAACAGTAGAATTGACCAGTGTTCCCTGGATAACATTTAATGAACGTGATCAGTATTCCCTGAGCAACATACATGGGAACTGACCACTATTCCATGGGCAACATACCACGGCACTAACCTGTATTTCATGGGCAACATACAGTGGAACTGACCAGTATTCCTTGGGTAACATTTAATGGATGTGATGAGTATTCCCTGGGCAACATGTAAACTGACCATTCCAGGGGTAACATACCATGGAAATAACCTGTATTCCATGAGCAACATTCTATGGAACTGACCAGTATTCCCTTGGCAACATACAATGGACGTAATCAGTATTCCCTGGTCAACATTTAATGGAACTGACCATTAGTGCCTGGGCAACATTCAATGGAACTGACCATTAGTCCCTGGACAACATTCAATGGAACTGACCCGTATTCCCAGGGTACAATTCAATGGACATGATCAGTATTCCTTGGGCAACATTCAATGGAACCGACCATCATTCCTTTGGCAACGTTTAATGGATGTGATCAGTATTCCCTGGGCAACATACATGTAAACTGATCATCATTCCATGGGCAACATACCATGGAACTAACCTGTATTCCATGAGCAACTTTCTATGGAACTGACCAGTATTCCCTGAGCAACATTCAGTAGACATGATCAGTATTCCCTGGGCAACATTCGATGGAACTGACCATTAGTCCCTCAGCAGCATTTAAAGGAACTGACCAGTATTCCCTGGGCAACATTCGATGGAACTGACCATTAGTCCCTCAGCAGCATTTAAAGGAACTGACAGTATTCCCTGGTCAACATTCAGTGGACATGATAGGTACTCCCTGGGCAACATTCGATGGAACTGACCAACATTCCTTGTGCAACATTCAATGGAACTGATCATTAATCCCTGGGCAACATTCAATGGAACTGACCAGCATTCCCTGTGCAACATTCAATGAAACTGACCATTAATCCCTGGGCAACATGCAATGGAACTGACCAGCAATCCCTGGGCAACATTCAATAGACAGGATCAGTATTCCCTGGGTAACACACATGTAAACTGACCAGTATTCCCTGGGCAACATTCAATGGAACTGAGCAGTAGTCCCGGGGCAGCATTCAATGAAACTGACCAGTAGTCCCTGGGCAGCATTTAATGAAACTGACCAGTAGTCCCTGGGCAACATACAATGGGCGTGATCAGTATTCCCTGGGCAACGTTCAATGGAACTGACCAGTATTCCTTGGGCAACAATAAATGGCTGTGATCAGTATCCCCTGGGCAACATACATGTAAACTGACCACCATTCCATGGGCAACATACCACGGAACTAACCTGTATTCCATGAGAAACATTCTATGGAACTGATCAGTATTCCCTGAGCAACATTCAATGGACATGATCAGTATTCCCTGGGTAACACACATGTAAACTGACCACCATTCCATGGGCAACATACCACGGAACTAACCTGTATTCCATGAGAAACATTCTATGGAACTGATCAGTATTCCCTGAGCAACATTCAATGGACATGATCAGTATTCCCTGGGTAACACACATGTAAACTGACCACCATTCCATGGGCAACATACCACGGAACTAACCTGTATTCCATGAGCAACATTCTATGGAACTGACCAGTATTCCATGGTCAACATTCAATGGAACTGAACAGGTTTCCCCATTGACCAGTATTCTCTGAAAACCATTCAGTGAAACTGAGCAGTATTACCTGGCAACATACAATGGAACTGACCAGCACTATTCCCTGATCAGCAATCAATGGAAATGACCAGTATATATATTGTACTTTCTCCTGGTTTGAACATAAATGGTAATCCTCTAATAATTCAAACACAGGAGGTGAGATTTTCTGCGGAAAAAACGGGGTGATCGAATTTATTAGGACAAGAAGTTGACAAAATGGTCCAAAATCATGCAGATAATCCATTATTTTTTCTCAATTCAGCGATTTTAGAGGGTGATCAAATTTATTAGAACCACCGATTGAATTTTGTCCCCAAAGTTGAGGGTAATTGAAATTTAATAGGGGAACTGAATTATTAGAGAGATTACCATAGGTGCGAGAAAACAAAATCAGAAATTGTTCGGAAGAGATGCTCAAATAGGCTTAGTGGTATACATGTACAAGGGCTGCTAAAAGCTTCTATTACGGTGGCCAAACATTAACTGAGAGCAAGGTGCCCGAGAGCTGATGTCAAAGGAAGTAGGTCAGAGTAATCCCGCGTATTGATTATTAGCGTTTCTTAAAAAGCTGATTTGGGTCGAGGGAGAGTTGATTTGTGACAAGTTATCGCATGCCAAGTGGACATCAGTTCTCTTACAGCCTAAACAGGTCTATCGCCTTACTATCTTTAAGCCATTCACATCTCGGTTAAATGATCATCCTGCCCCAAGAAGACGGATGTGGGATTCCACCACAGACGTCGTCTCTGACGATCAAGTATGTGTGTACATGCACCGCAGAAATAACCGCTAAATAATGGAGACATCGTGCTAACCTCAGATTATCACTTACGATATCGGCCCCCTCGCAAGTACCGTGTACATATAGATCGGAGAGGAAAGATGCAGTAATCTCCTTATCCGGGACCATATCAAACTACTGTAATGTCTAACATGCTCAGAGAGAGAATGAATCAATACGGGCAAGTGGTGCTACCACATTAGGCGAGATGTAAAAGCAAAAATAATTATACCCAAACGTCTTGGCCAGGTCGATCTCGCTGATGGCGGGAGGATGATGGTGGCGGCGCAGCGGCCTTTTGTTTCTGCTCCTGCATCTTCAGGAGCCAGAGAATGGCGCAGAGGCGGACCATGGCCCGTTCATGGCGGCCGCCCAGATATGACTCCACCGGGTTTTCCGACTGTCGCATCATACTGGCGGGGGGTTGTTCGCTGGGCGGACTGTGGTTCTGATGATCAACACTACACGACGGCGACTTTTCACCAACTTGGTGATCCCGGGAAATGTTTTCATTGTGAGGTGAAAATAAAAAACTGAGAGCAAGCACCATATCTCATCAATGTCCTAGCAGGTTAGAGCGGATGCCAAACTGAGTAGTGTCTGTGTTCTCCTCTGGAGAGATGATACAAACCCTGGCGTCTTAACTCCACGCTCTTCCTTTCATGCTGACAGAGCGCATGTGGTGCATTCAGGCACCCTCACTACACAAATGGTAAAAATTTGCTTCCACATAATGAACATGGTCCACAGATCACTGCCTCCCCGTCCATAAAGCTTCTTAATGCCACTCCAGGTAACATCAAAAGTGAATTTCCTATCGATGATTATAACCAGGTAAAACCATAAATAACACCGAATGCCAGGCTTTTTAAATTAAAACCATAATTTTACGGCGTCTCTGTCTGGCTGATCAAAAGCTTTACCACCACAGACAATTCTTGAGTCCTGGTCAAGCCGGAAGATTCCGTCCACCGACTAGCTCACAGATACACCTCTGTCAGTGTCTGTGGCAGGTTGCCAGACTGACCGTAATTCCTTTTCATGGTCAAGTACATCATTCAATTAAAGATAGATATTTTTCCCACTGGTATGGTGGCAGCCGGCAAACCTGTTGGACTTGTAATAAACTGCGTTGATAGCGATGGTTCACCAACATATATCGCATGAAAGAGACTGGCTCATATCAACGGTTCGGTTCCATCACCTCACAAGTGAGTTCACTGGAACCTATGTGTACATTCAAGAAGGCCTAGCTTCCATCTACATATGCAATATCTCTAAGCCAGATCAATTCCCTCAAGAGCCAATTACTTAACTGTCGAGAGGCCCACTTTTCATCGCGCAAAAACACTCTCCAGTTCTTACTCCAGAACGGCTCAACTTTCCAAATAATCAGCGCAAATATTCATTCGTTATAAACATGATTCCAGAGATGTTCTCCTTGGGCTGGATCGACGACTGTATACAGTGGACATAATAAATACCCCACGGGATATAAAATAACCATGATTATAAACTGGGCACAGGTTGGACAAACAGGCTTTTGCTGGAGTTGATATAATTTTCTTTCTGAGTTGAACGAGCGCACCAGTAATAGTCCCGCCTTTATGGTAATCCACTCCAACTGTTTGCCTTGAAAGCCTGAAGGCAATGGTCAATAATCCTAGACAAATTCTGGCCACAAAATGATGACCATATGCTGAACAGCTGACCAGTACTTCCTCAAAGAACCGATTATTTTCTGTACGGGTTACTCGGCAGAATTAACAGTCGAACGGTCATCCAGGGAAATCGACTCGCATCGCTAATTTCCCACACATTCTATAAATTGCAGACTTGAGATAACCAGAAATGATTATCTTCTCAACAGCCTAACACTCCAGTGTGACTCTTCCAAGATCGAGCGCACTTAAAGTCTTCATCAGTTGCCGATCCAAATTATGTGTCAAGATCAAATTATCACTCAAATGATTGACCCATTTTTGATATTTTATAAGGTGCACATTGAAGATGGATGAAAATTGCAGAAGCCTGGAACGCCTATGTAATACATATGCAGTATATACATTTGTAGTCCAATGGATATTGATATCTGATCTGTTGCATCATGGGATATCTTCCAGTTTGAATAAAATTGATTGGTCAATTCAAATTTTCAAGAAGAAATCCAGCTTTTTTATTGGCTCAAAAAATGCGAAAAATGCCCCGGTAATCAACTAAACTCTGAAGTCTCTAGATAGGTACACTATATCAGTTCAACGGTCCAGTCCAATTTGGTGGACAGAAAGCATGTGTTCCAGTTCAGAAGTACTGCCGCCTTTGAAGTTCGGGATAGTCCAATAGAATATCTCACAGTCACTGAATCTTCATTCTGATATTGGGTTCTATCATTAACAGCGGTGTGCATTTAGATAAATAATTTGATTATTGTGTTTTTCTCCGTCTACTCTTCTGCCAGCATCTGTTATCGTTCAAAGAGCAAAGAGATACTCAGTATATTCGTAACGCGGCAATCAGATGAGTAATCCAAGCATGGAAGTATACGGTCATTATCGGTCCCACATGTTCCTCGGATGGGCGAATCTTCAGCAACACAGTTGAACCCAGGGCACCCAACATCAATGCAGATATTGCCAAAGTCATAAAGTCAGAGCAAAAATAATAATGAATATTTTCTGCTTGACAATGATGGACAACTATCTCGATTCAGTGTTTTTTGGGGGTTTTTTTTCTTTCCCTACCATCCAGCCATGAGATGTCAGGGTTGAAACGTAAACCATCATACATCCAAAACTATTAGTCCACGGTCCATATAACACAGAACTATGATAATCCAGGACAGCGAGCTGTACACACATATATATATATATACATTTACCACAACCGGTCATGTCTCGCCAATAAACAGCATCACCATGTCAACATGATGTAGTCAATGTGCAATGTCCAAAGGAGTTTAGTTCCTTCATCTGGAGCACCTTCCCATTCATGGGTCTTTTGTTCGGAGGCAGATTTAGTGAATTGTGTAACAGCCCAGGTTGGTGGCGGATCAATACCCGGCTAATATCCCATGTATAATCACCCTACATCACACGTCTAGTTGGACGAGAACAAACCCTTGATCACAGGTCCAGCTCCTCCGCAATACCGACCAAAACCGGCACTGCACATACACTGGATTCCACACAGTAATCATTGAGAGCCCGGAGCGGACATTTTACAAGACAGGATACGGCGTAAAAACTCTCTCGCCACTCAAGGTGCTGTCAATATATATGTATAATGCCGCCCGCGTGCAGGCCATATCTTTTCAGCAGGCAAACAGAGTCAATATGGTTTCCTTCCAGCATCAATACCAAGTACCCATCATGCACCTCACTCCGACCACACAATGAGCAAGATTGATTTTTATTGGCTTTCTATCAAAGGGAAGATCGGACCCAAAAGCCTGACATCTCAAAACAAAGTGAATATATGCATGGAGTAGTTTTCACATGGTCCGGGATATCCGGTACTGGAGGAGCTATATTGAATGAATCTGTATTTGTCTCACGTCACTGTTGCACTAAGTGGGATGGTATAGTCACAAGTGCATATTGTAGTAAAAGTGCCCCGGCTGCATATGATTTCAAACCACATAGGACATGTACTCAATTTGCTAATGTACTCATTACTATCCACCATTACTATCCACCATTACTATCCACCATTTCTTTCTTTTCTTCTTTTTTTGTTATAAATACATTCAGGATGAGAATATGGGGGTGAGAAAAATTAATCAGAATGGAAAGTCAATGACCCATCTGTTCAAAATTTTCTCTAATTATAATTTATAGGTACGGTAATTCCCCTAATAATTCGATCACCGAAAGTGCAGCGAAAATGGCATATGTCTGGCAATATTCTTCATGGTACCAGATAAAAAATGTCACATTTTGTCATTATATGACTTTTCTTTGATTTAAAAGAAGAATGGGAATGTTAGTTTTTCTCTGTGTTTGAATAACAGAGTTGTAAAGTGAACTTCCTGTGATTGAATTATTAGGGGAATTACCGTACTGGTACTTTGCTTTACAAGTCCGCCAAATAATTAAGTATGGCTCCATCCAAAGTTGTTTATATTATTGTAATTTAGTAAAACACTACCAAAATGGTCAAACTGAATAAATACATTTTCAAATCCCCCTCTGTTTACTATTGTGCATGTTTTCGGTTGATCGCCAACCCATTACTACAGAATACATGCACTTCACAATAACACATTACATGAACATGTGTACTAGCTAGCTGATGGAAATATGGATTAAATCAGACATATACGATGACATATACGATGCAATTAACAGGTTGAAAAATTTCAGTTATAAAATTGCTGTCATTCATGATGGGTCTTTCACTATCGACTGCTGCGATCTATCACGCTTATTCATCAGAATGGGATAATTAGGCCCCTTAGTCGAACATCAACTCGTGTTGGAGAGACACTCCAGTGAGGTGGAGAGTATTGCTGTTCCAGCTAATCAAGATTAAAATAATATCATTGACATCGCCAGAGCAGGAGTTCTGTCAGTGACATCACTAACTCTCCATCGCATTGTTAGTACAGTAACTTCAGCCCTCACAATTCACCTCGGCAATCAGCAATTGCTGAGATAAATGCCGTGGCATAAGCAGTTCACCTCAGCAATGTTTAACATGGTGTTAAATAGGAATTATTTTAATATGACATTATTTTTCCGAATTGTGTGGGCTGTAACTTTACAGGTTAAATTAACTCTTTCCCCCATATAAGCGGGTTTTGACGGATGTTCGCCTAACCCATGAAGACGGATTTTGACGGATGTTAGCCAAACCCATGAAGACGGATTTTGACGTGTCACTGAGTTCCCATGTTATGGATTACTTTGCAATTTTTTCGCGTTTACTTTGAGTGAAACATTATTAAAACTATACATTTTCAGAAAGCCAAAATTTAAATAAATCTGACTAGTATACGGTTGGTTTGTTTTGTAATACGGGTAAAATGAAATCAGGAGAGGAAGAAAAATAATTGACAGAAAATGCGCGATTCAACACCAAATGAGTTTGGTATGATCTAAGATAAACGTTCGAAAAATAGTAAAATCTGCTTCTAAATTCCTGAATATTTCACGTAACGCGAGCATAAACTACCAAAGTATCTAACCTTGATGACTAGCTCATCAAATCTGCCCATCTGAGTTTATTTTACACATTTTCCCACGACGTGTTGTCTTCGCGGTGAATGTCTTATCCGCCATTCTTTCCCAGCCGGTTCTTTGTCCGACAGTGACCATAGCGACTGCGTCACCACGTGACCTCTTCCTCCAATCAGGCCGGGCCTTTTATCAACCTTGGCCAATCAGTGAGCATTCTTATTTTAACCTTATGAATATTTATTATCGTCGTCATTCTGCTTCCGGAAAGTATATGGGACTTTTTCAGTTTAATCTCGTTCAAAACCTGCCATATCGTTATGTTTCTGTCAAATCCCGAATCTAGGGAGAATTACCTTTACTCTAGTACACGATAACATAGGAATTGTAGCGAAACAACAACAACAGAACGCTGCAAAACGTAACTAAAATGCGACAATTTCTTCGCCTTTTTCGTGATTTCCAACAGACGGAAAGAAGACACAACACATTTTCTCGGAAGATTACTAATTTTTAGAATAAATGTTGCTGATATTGGTATAAAACGTGAACAAATTACGTAGAATGGGTCTGTGGAAGACCATTGGTAAATATTTCTCCACATGACATGGGACATAAAACGGGATATTTTACATCGCGGGAGAAGTATGAAAATTTAAATGTCTCCATGGGTTGAAGACCTACGCCATTACAAATCTATTATGGGTCAGAGAGAGAAAATTCCCCACAAGTCTAAGGGGGAAAGAGTTAATGCAAATGCTATGGCTCAGTTGCACAATGTTGAGAGAGCACTAAGAGCCAGCCTCACTTACCCATCAGCTACTGGGTTGTATAATTACACTTTACACCCTATCTTTTAACCCCACAGACTATTTTGAACTGATGATAACTAACGTACTTTTATACAAAAGTACAATATTTCTCATTATTCAAGTTTACTGACACATTCTTTGAATACTGGGAAAATATAGTGCAAAATTATGCCTGCTCTGAACACTGGGAAAATATAGTACATACATGTATGTATAAAATTATGCCAGTCATCACCAGTTCAATATAGTCTCCAGGAATAAAAGACAGGGCAAAGTGAAATTATACAACCCTGTAACTGATCAGCTGAAGTTGCAGGTCAGGAGGGAGGCAGGCTCTCCTTTGTTCTCTCAATAATGTGCAACTAGGCAATTACAACCACCCAAAAATAAAATCCTGACTATTTGGGATAAACAATTCGCAATAACGACATTTATATTTTTTCTAATAGCAAGTCGAAAACGTGCCTAAAATAAAAGTCCCCCAAATTTTGATGTGTTTTTGTTTTGCTCTCTGACAAATTCAGCTTCAAGTTTTCCCTAGCCTGTACTTTACATTTATATTGATTGCTGGATTTAAACAAGAATGGATCGAGAGCATAAAAACATCGGTGATGTAATTATTCTTTGTATGCAAGCTAGTCTTCAGAATTTACAGATCTTCCAAGTCCCAGGGAAATATTTGGTTTGTGCGATTGGCTTTCCAGAAGGGGGTTTCGGGATGACGCAATGTCGATATTTCCAATCATCGAGGTACTCCAGGCGACGAGGTAGAGATAAGGTGATAAAGAGATCCAGCCATTCACCGATTTCTGAATGAGCTGAAAACCCAGAACTCAAGGCAGAATACAAACGATGAACGTGACAAAGTAAATTACTTTGCAGGCCTGTAATTTGTTTTCCTTCTTACCCATCATGTTATCTTCATACCACCGATGAATCATCTCATGAAATCACTACCTGGTCGATGTGGTGCCTTAAGCCTTTGTTGTCGGAAAACAACGACAACAATATTTATAACAGTAATTTCATTATTTTGGGATTACGCTAGTATAGCACAGATTCTAGTGCTGAAAATGCAGGATTCGAACCAGTGACCATCAGAGTAAGGCACCAGTAACTGCAAGCACTATACGTCAGCGATCTAAACCACTCGTCCAATGGGCCTTCCACTAAAATAGGAGGTAGCAGACTGGTAATTATCTTGAAAGGAAACATACAATACCTCTGATGACCGACTGTAATGACACAGCTCCCATATACTAGTAGCTGAATACATGAAAACATTACGCTTTTTCAAATCACTTTCTCAATGACAAAACAATTATCAACAATATTTATCAATAATCAGAGGACCTGAGAACTGGGCAGATGTAGATGAAACACAAATGCAAAAAACAATCAACATCTCACATGGCGCACACAAAAGCTATCCCCTGAGCTAATATGCCTCAACTGCCTGTTGTCTCAGGGGCTACTTTTTTCACCGATTTTCAGACCGGTCATCTTTACATTTTATTTTGGAATATCAGAGTTATGTCCCCTGTCTCCTCTCTTAGGTAAACGAAAGTAAAATGTTCACAAAACCAAAATCAATTAAAGGCCTCATTGCATGCATCTGTGCAAGTGTTCACAGAATACATGCAGACTGCATCGTCAATTTGCTCCAATATCACTATTCACACATACTTCTGACCTGAAAATGTCAACCGGGGAAGTTTTAATAGAGGCAATAAAGGTACCTTAATCTTGCTGAGAAGGGATGGGTAATTTCAAGCTTTCATTCGTACTAACCAGAAGGCATGTCGTTCATTTAAACCTCCAGGTAGGATGCACACAATGGAATATGACTGATGGCATCTGACAGCAATCAATGATCGGAAAGAATGAATGTGCTCACATAAACAGAAGTTTAATCATTCAGTGTATTGCTCTGAGCGGGAAGAGTGGTTTGCAAATGCAAATGGGTGGTACATATAATCAATAAGGTATCATGGTAATTCAATTATAGCACGTTGTTTTTTCTCATCCTCTGCAACTGGCTGCCATATTTGACAACAAAGCGAGGCTACTGTACACCCCCTAATAATTCAATCACTCTACTAAAATTCAATCACCCCCCAATTTGTGGACCAAATCCAACCAGCTTTTCCAATAAATTTGATCATTCTCTAAAGTCATTGAAATAAGGACGGTATTAGGGGTATTCTATGTGCCCCGAGCACAAGATTCTCTGCAAGCGATGTAGGCTACATAAAATTATTAGACTCACATATCCCCCCCTCCCCCCCCCCTTTATGCTTTTAGCTAGCAATGAGTCGCGTAGCTCCGGTGTAGCCTTGTTCCATACTACGTGAGAACAAGGCCCCGGCTGTAAACCAGTCACCAGATCGAGTTGTTGGGAAATTGCCGTACGGGCAATATTTGCCGAACCAATTGACCATAACCAATAAAATAATTCGATTCTATGTCCACAAGATTCTCTGCAAGCGATGTAGGCTACATAAAATTATTAGACTCACATATCCCCCCCCCCCCCCCCCCCCTTTATGCTTTTAGCTAGCAATGAGTCGCGTAGCTCCGGTGTAAAACTTATCGATGTAAAGATGGCGGAGATGTGGACAGTTTTACCCCCCTCGTCCGAGTTTCGATCTCTTGCCAAGCTAAAAACGGACGGTCACTCATAAACAAGGATTTTTATGAAAGGTACATGTAAGTGGACATAGAATCGAATTATTTTATTGGTTATGGTCAATTGGTTCGGCAAATATTGCCCGTACGGCAATTTCCCAACAACTCGATCTGGTGACTGGTTTACAGCCGGGGCCTTGTTCTCACGTAGTATGGAACAAGGCTACACCGGAGCTATGAGTCGCGGGGTCATTGAGACAACATAAATACCTGAAATTTAACATGGTGGAGATAGGGATACGACTCCCTGTTATTAGCAAAATGCTAAAAAATAAGGAATTGAGATTCCCAATTTCAAAATTTTAGCTAAAAGCCTCCCTCCACCTTGATTGTCAATCCGGTATTATACAGAGACATTGACTTGTGCGAGTACATGTACATGTATGTACATATTTACTTGCATCAGTACATAGTGAGATATATAGAGTTATATCCCTTGCATTATTAGAAAATCAACACTGCTCATAAATATGCACATGACTTGCAAACGTTCTGTTTTCTACCAGGTTTTATTGTACATGTACATGTAGTAAAGCCATCATTGTATATGTGGTAAATAGCCATCAACTCCAATG